>JACATO010002735.1:3000000-3253344 GCA_018389105.1 Nautilus pompilius
GGAGATGGGAAATCCTTGTCTTTTCCTTGAGGTGTCCCTGAGGTAAAGAAATGTTTTTAAACTGGTACATACTGTCATTTTTTAGGGCTACTACTTCCAACAATTTATGACATCCATTAATATCAGGTCCTCTTTCTTGGTTGTCTATAAATCAAGTAAAGACAATGTTTTCATTTGCACCGAATCTTCTCTTAAACACTGAAAAGTCTCTGAGAGACAAACCGAAATGTTTGCGCACTGTTTTATTAAGACCTGATTCCATGCTGTGTGTCATTTGTAGAGCATTACTGGCAGCTGTGTTCATTTAGTGAGTCTCAGGCAGCTAAACTTGCTCTGGCTGGTCCAGAAGAGTTCGTCAACCACAACAAGCGGTTCCTGTCAAGGATCTATCCAAATGGCATGCGAGTCGATTCCAGCAACTGCAACCCGCTTGACTTATGGAACTGTGGCTGTCAGATTGGTGAGTTAAAATGGAGCTTTTTGTGGTTTCTTTCATTTAACCATATCCATTTTGGAGGTGGTTAATGCAATATTTCAGCAATGTTGCTATGATAAACAAAGTAACTCTAAAGCACGCACTCCACAGAATGGCTTAAAACTTCATTGGAAATGCATTTGTCTTCTTTTTTGTTTGGACTGTTGACAGTCACTTTAGTTTAGAAAGGTGTGGGAATCAATAATTCCTGGAGTAGTAAAAATGTGAACAATGTTTTAGTTCAGCCATTGTTATACTTTTTGTTGACTGTCTTTCTTTAGAGTAGCCATTTCCACTTTGCAAAAAAGAAACTGTTCAGCAATTATAGAAATACTTAATCATTAGTTAAATAGAATTAGTGATATTAGCATGGGAGGCATTTGAATTTCACAACTGAGTATAGTATATGCAGAAACTAATTAATAAAAATGATCTTTAGTTTAATTTTTACAAGATTTGCAAAGGTTTATACAACACACACACACACTCTCTCTCTCTCACACACACACACTCTCTCTCTCTCTCACACACACTCTCTCACACACACGCACACACTCTCACACACACTCACACACTCTCACATACACACTCACACACCATAGCGAAGAGAAGTGTCTGACAATGTGATTTTTAAAGTGGGCAATATACTCCATTCCATTCATTAATGGAGAATTCTGATATATTTTATATTTAGTTTTTCTTTTTGCAATTTCATAAGTAAAAATCAGAATTACTACATCTTAGTAAGGAATCTTGATGATAGAATAAAAGAAAAGCTTTTATTTTTTTTGTTTCAGCCATTTATGCAATAAATGAAGAATTGTTGTTTGCTTTCAGTTTCGTTGAACTACCAGACTCCTGGCTTGATGATGGATCTTTATAATGGCTGGTTCAAGAAAAATGGGGGATGTGGCTATGTTCTTAAACCAGCTGTCATGAGGGAGGAAATCTCTTACTTTAGTGCTAATACAAAAGACGTTATACCTGGTGTATCTCCACAGATACTGCATGTTCGAGTAAGCTTTTCGTTTTGACATCTACTGCCTGTTCAAATTTTTAAGCTAAAGCTTTAGGTCGTGTAGTTTATTTGGTACTTTAGTTCAGTGAAGAGATTGTCATGGAAAGTCAGATGCCTCTCAAAAGGGAAATCACCTCAGTAGAGCACTCGTTTTGTTGGACTGCTGAGTTGAGGTCCCAGTTTTGATTTGTATTACTTTCCTGGTGTGGTTTCTTCTCACTCTTCTTCACTAACCAGCTGTGTGTGTTTACTCTTGGCTCTCCAGTTTTCTCTCACATCTAAAAAGGAAGAGTTCTAGTAGGAGTTTTCCCAGGTACTTGTGGTGGAAATTCTATGGGTAACTCTTGACTGGCTTATACTTTGAGCACTGCTCAAGAGCTCTCAATCATACCCAGGTAACTTCTCACTTGGTCACCAGGGCTGATACTCTATGCCTTCCCCCTTCTAGCTCCCTGCTGTGAGACGTCCCTAGACCTCAATTTCCAGGACAGGATTTTGACAACAACAACAACTTTTCTCATTTCCTTGGAATGAAAACTTGAATCCATGAAAAATCCTATTAATATTTAATGTAAAAACTAAGAGATTAAATGAGATGTTTGAAGATTTTAAGTACTAAAAGCTGTACGAAATAGAAGTTAGATAGTCTTAAGCTTTCAGCAATAAAACTATTAATAATGGCAGTACTTGTCCAAAAGCCTATTGCTGAATTGGTTTAATTCTTTTTGGGGGTATGTGCTCTTTAATATTCCTGTTTTTGGTGAGAATATTTAATTTTGTATTCTGTAATTTTAATATAATATTTAAAAAAAAACATATATAATTTAAGGTAATAAGTGGGCAACATTTTCCCAAACCAAAAGGATCTGGTGCTAAAGGGGACATAACTGATCCTTATGTGACAATCGAAATCTTCGGCATTCCAGCAGACTGTGCAGAGGAAAGGACAAAAACAGTTCAGCACAACAGTACGTAATTCCTTCTTCCCAAAGACTGGCATGGGGAAAATAAAATGACTGTCACCATTTGCAAAGTTCAGAATACATTTCAAAAGTAAACTGTGAAAATATGAAAGCTGGTAGGCTTATCTCCAAGTGTATTGGACCTTGTGCATGCACATGCAGGTGTGTGTTTGTCTTTCATGTTTTGAGGCAGTTATGATGAACTGTACAAAACTCCAAGTAAATATCACTGGCACAATTAGGTTAGCGATGTTGGAGGCACTTGTTATGGTGTGGTTAGGGTTTTCTGTGAAAATTCCTCAATATGCCGCATGTTACCTTAACACGAATTCAGATGTAAGCCAGCTCTATCATAACTCTTTTTAAAATTATTTTATCACTTAAAATAACTTTTGTTTTTTTCTAAATTAGTTGTTTATCAGTTTTTAGCTTTTTATGTTTTCTTTTGAGGATTACATTTTTGTGGCAGATAAAAAAAGATATATGAATGATTTGGTTCGAAAATTTACTTAAATGCACGTAGAAGCATGTGTTCTATAGTATATAGTTCTTTGCATCAGTTATGTTATTTATTTGAGTTAAAATTTCTTGTGTAAAAACATTATAAAACAAATATATTGCTTTTAGTACCATTTTTTATGGTTCTTCACCATTAAGTTCAAAGACACCACCATAACTCCAGAGAAAGATAATGAAGTCTGAACCATTTCCATAGAACATAAACCATGCAATTTATCCTACAAGAACAAGTGATGTTACATATAAGTAAAAGTTAAAGTCCCTAAAAGACTTTTGCTGGAAGCATGTTATATTTTGATTGAGAAAATAAAATGTTTTCAGCTTTAGACATTTGTACCATTAATAACTGCAGATTGTATGCAATGAGTAGGTGTTAGCTAAGCTGAGGAATATATTTTTTTACCAGTATCAATACAGAATTTAATTTCTCAGATAGTTTATATTTGTAGTGAGAGGATATTGGATATTAAGTAGATGATTTTTTTAAAAAATTTTAACTATTTCATCATGACTATTGTTTTACAGGTTACAATCCTATTTTTGACGAAAGTTTTGAATTCCAAATCAACCTTCCAGAACTAGCTCTGGTCCGGTTCTCTGTACTAGATGATGACTACATTGGTGATGAATTCATCGGCCAGTATACGATACCATTTGAATGTATGCAAACAGGTAAGACCAGCCTCCGCTGACAGGATATTACTGATGAAGACAGATTTTTCTGTTAAGTAAACCTTCACATTTTTTTAATTCTGTTTTTTTCTTTTAATCTTTAAAATTTTGTCTATTTGAGTACCTAAAGTAAAATATTTGATTAAAACCCAATTTATTGCCTGTATACAAATGATAAACTAAATTTGCATACATATACGAGGTCTGTCGAAAAAGTATCCGACCTTAGGTTGGGAAAAAAAATTACGTACTTGGTGGGGGTTCAATTGCTAATCCCCTTCGAAGTAGACCTCTTGTGCCTCCACACACTTAGCCCAGCGATCCTTCCACTGTTCGAAGCACGTCTGGAATGCTCCTTCCGGAAAGGCTCTCAGCTCTGCCGTCGCATTCCGTGTGATGTCCTCGGCTCTCAAAGTGGGAGCCTTTCAGTGACATCTTCATTTTTCGGAACAACCAGAAGTCAGAAGGAGCCATGTCTGGAAAGTAGGGAGCCTGGCGAATGAGCAAAATGCCTTTCTTTGCCAAGAAACCTTGGAACAGCTACAATGAATGAGCCAGGGCGTTGTCATGATTCAGCTGCCAGTTTTGCGAGGCCCACAGATCCGGTCTCTTGCGCCAAACTGCATCACGAAGACATGGGAGGACTTCCTGATAGTACTCCTTTGTAACTGTTTGTCCTTCTGGTGCGTATTCGTGATCGCAACACCTCGGTAGTTGAAGAAAACAGTCAGCATCACCTTGATTTTTCTCCAGACCTGACATGCTTCTTTGGGCCTTGGTGATGTTGGGTGCTTCCACTGTGATGACTGAGCTTTGGTTTCCGGATCATACCCGTACACCCACGTCTCATCTCCAGTTATCATGGTATTCTGGAACTCAGGATTCCTGTTGGCAGTATCCAGCAGGTCCTGCACAACCTCAAGACGAAGTTGTTGTTCCTGAGAAAGCAGCTTGGGCACAGATTTCGCTGCCACTCTGTGCAAGCACAAATCCTCCTTTAACATTGCATGTGCAGAATCTTTACTGATCCCAACCTCATCACCAATTTCCCACACCGTCAAACAATGATCCTCCATTATCAAGGTCTGCACTTTCTCGATAACAACTGCATCACGGCTTGTTGACAGCCTCCTGGAAGGCTGGTCACTCTCCACTGATGTGCGGCCATCTTTGAACCTTTTGTACCATTCTTTTATTTGGGTAATACCCATGGCATTGTCACCAAAAGCCTGTTGAATTTTACGAATTGTTTCCGTTTGGGTATCTCCAAGCTTTTGGCAAAACTTGATGCAAGATCGTTATTCCAAATGTTCTGTCATCACGGGCGAAATGAAAATGCAATGAGTAAGTAGTACAGCACCTCACACACTGGCTGCCTGACAGCCACTGATGCATCCAGCAAGCCCACCAAAAACCATGCATGCACATGAAGGCACGCGGCTCCACTATGCACACTTTTGCCTCCCTAACGTCATTACTTCCCACGGGAAAAAATAAAGTTGGATACTTTTTTGACAGACCTCGTATATTGCATCATTCTGGGTACGACCTCTGTAAACCTTTGTCTTTTATTTATTTTTTAAATATGTAGTCAAATTAGAGGGCTTTGCAGATGTAAGATGAACTCCCCTATTATTTTCTATTTCCAGGATCATAACAATTTTATGTGTATATAAGAGAGAGAAAGAGATGGAGAGAGAGAAACTATGTGGATATTGTCATTGCATATCTACAGAACATGGAAATTTGTTCTTCTTTCCTGTTGTTTATTTTTTAAATAAAAGTCCTTTTGCTAAAAGAAAAATGAAACTGGAATATTGAACGATTTTCAGGTAGCACAGCCTTGTCTTCCATATTTGCCATAGGTTTAAGTACAAAATGTGGGCACTGAGGATTGCACATTATTCAAATTCTTTGAGTATATGCATTGTTTAACTTTGGTTGATATGGTTACCCTCTCATCTCTCTTCCTTAAGATTGGTTTAAGCCAGCAACTAATGGAGCATGGAAGTCAATGAGTACCGTGTTTTATCTCTTACTGTTAATAATAAAAATGAAAAAGAAAACAAAAACGTTTTTTGAGAGAAAAAGCTTAAATACAGGAACTTTGGTGTTATTTTGTGAATTCTGAGAATGCCATTGTATGAAAGCTGAAGTTAAAAGCTGATTTGAGAGAGAGATATTTTCAAATAACATAAAATAAAAACATTGTTTACAGCAATAAAAATTAAACTTGTTTTAAATTTGAAGTTGTAATAAATATATAATTCTTTTTCTAATTTCCATCTGTTAAACCTAAGAGATTTTTTTTTAAAATTATTATGAATAGCAGGATTTATGTATTTATCTAATGTCCTTGTTACCTATTAATTTCTCTTTCTAGAGCGAGTTTCATGAAATTATATTTATTTAATGTTTAGATAACATCTTTTTTTTTTCTCTAATACTAAATACATGATTCATAGATTTTATGGGCTTCATACAATCTTGAGATTGCTTGTTCAAATGCCAAGGTTGCACTGAGAAACTCTAAATATGTATATGTATGTACAATATAAATGTTTTTATTTTTATATGCCTTAATAAAAGTGAAGTTTAAAAAGAAATAGTTAAATCTCCTGTATTTTGAAATTTGTTTTAAAAACAAACAACAAACAATGTTTAAATTTTTGTTTTACTAAAATGTATTAAAATTCTTGATGATATTTTCCAAAACCTGAGAGAAGGTATTTTTAGTGCCTCTGCCATGCATGATAAAACTGTTTATAGAATGGCATTATCTACAAGCCATTCCTACTGTTAAAAATGTATACTTGTCTTAATATAGCATGTTTGGTACCTCTGTGCTGTTGTGTTGCCCTTGATCCATTTCCACACCTTTATTTACCTTGGAAGTTAATTCTAATGACCAGTGTTACACATTTCCACCTAGCCTCAGAAAATAACAGGACACCATGTACCTTTTGCTGCATTAATATAAAAATGAGATTACATTGCTGAGGGCAGTTGTGAACAGGAAGGTCTGAATGTCTGTTGTTGTTCTCTTTTCAGGTTATCGACACATACATTTAAATTCAAACACTGGTGAGCAGCTAGACAAGTGCTCTCTCTTTGTTCACATTGCCATCACCAACAAGAGAGGTGGCGGGGTGAGTTTGCACTTTAAAGTGAGATTAATTGTTTTAATTAAGTTTCACCAGAAACTGGATTAAAGAGGAATGTCAGCAGTAGTGAAAACTAATGTAGCAGCTGAGTAACTAAAGCAGGTTGGGGAAGAGTTAAATCTATCTACTTGTTCTTTGATCACTCCTTTCATAAGAGTGGGATGCGTTGCACCATTGTTATTCACACTCTGGCCCAGTGCATACATCTTCAGCACTGGTTTATTCTTCTGACTTTTCCTTGTCATAGGACACTTGCCTCTGTCATGGCTATAGAGCATCCCCCACCCTTGGTTCCTCTGTCTGAGTGCCTACACAGGCCACTCCCTGGCAGCAACTGGAGCAATGACAGTAAAGTACTTTGCTCAAGGATCACAACAATGTGGCAGCAGCAGGAATTGAACCCAGGAACCTTAGGTCCTGAAGCCGACATACTCACCACTGAGCCATATTGTCTGGCCAGTTGAATCTATGAGATCATTTCCTCATGTAGTTTAGGAAGTTCCATGATAAACTATTATTACATCCTTAACAAGAAACAACTCAGTGTTTGGCTTACTGGAAAGCTAGAAGAACAACCTAGATCCTACTCTCCTAGCACCTACTACTATATATTTGAAACATTTATTTATTTATTATTTATTATTTATTTATTTATATTTGGCTTCTAGCTCTACAGGGGAGGATGGTATTCCCTCTAATAAACAATTATAATCAACTTTAGTTCCAATTTTTTATTTCAACTGCCCTTCTTCCTTTCTTTATTCAGGGGTAAGGCTATATGGTATATAGTTACATTCTCTGTCATGCATTTTTTAGTAAGAAGATGACTATCAAACACTTTTGCTTTTTTTAATACATTTTAGTCTAAAATAAATGCACATTTGTGATTTGGCAAACTCAACAAGAATAGAAAATAGTTTATCTTGATCCAGTTACTGTGCACATGCTTCTTAATAGTCTAGCATAGCTATCAACGAAACCACCGACCATACAGTTACAGAAAAACAGTGAACATATGGTTACAGCCATTTTGAACATGTAAGTAAAATGCATACTTTGTGGATAACAAAACCTAGTAGCAGAAATTTTGATGTTTAGATTAGAGTAGATGGTTACTAAATGATAATATCTTTTATGTTCGATATCCTAGGTCAGCAGCTTATGAAAGTTGACAGTTAATAACTAATGGAGCCGACAAATGATAGCTTTGTGATAAGGAGTGGGTAGATGCATGTCCCAATCAATCCATTCTGTAAGGGAAATCTTGGAACAATCAGAATTAGACAAGTACATAGTCATGTTATAAATATATGTTAATTTTTACTGTTTATAGTTTATTTTCTTGGGGGGGTTGTGTGGATCTGCATAAGAATACTGGAAATGAATGGTTTTTTATGTTGATTTTTGTCATTTCTTATTACTTAGCTCGGTATTTGTATTGTTCTAGCAATATATCATTGCATGGTAATGACCAGTATGTCAACGTCACTTTTTGTCAATAGAAAGGCAACAGACGTGGGATGATGACCAGACGAGTGAAGAAATTTAAAGACTATCCCAACATGAAGTCACTAGGGGTGAAAAGCATTGATGAAATATTCAAGGTAAATACTGAATATTACTATAGTTCGGCAAATGACTGTTTTAGGTCGGTTGTTTTAAGTTGTTTTTTTTCTGAATTCCATTCTAAATATCTTCTTGTTTATATTTTTTATATTTTAAAAAAATGTTAGTAAACACTAGCATGATAAAAATTACTGATGGATTAGAACAGTCTATTGATTAATTTAAAGATAATTAAAAGGACTGGAGGTTTATAGAATTAAAATTGTATCAACAACCTAGTTCATTTGCTCTTTTGATTGCTGTCTTTATTCTAGTTGTCATTTAGCATCCTGGAGTATTTCGGTGGTGCTGTAATCTTTTTTGTTTTCAGAACTCTACTGTGGCATAACTTCTTTACTTGCTAATCTCTTTCATTAGCAGCAGATAATCAGCAAGATTGTAATTTTTTGTACACCAGTAAGCAAAGTTTTGGAAACACCAGTCAGGCCTGACCTTTTCTACAATCTCAGGATTTTATTGAATTTGTGTATGAATAACATTTCAGTACCCTGTCTGTGAAGACACAGACTCTAGAACAAGGCTTCAGCTGCCGATAATTAGGATAGCATTCCCACGATATGCTGACAAACTGCTCAGCTCCATTAGAAGTTAAAGATGTCCACAAAAAAAAGGAGATGCTGAACATGACAACTGTGATAATAATACAATGACTCCCCTGACTTAATAACCAGCAGCGACAAGTTTGTTGCAGATTTAGACTTCCTGGCTTTAATATTCATGTAGCATACAACAGAGTTTTGGACAGCTGACTTTTCAGGTGTGTATGTGTGTGCATATTTATTCATTGTTCTGTCTCATACACAAGCTAACTGCAAAAATATTTCTTTCAGTCTGCTACACAACCACTGAAAGAAGGGAGCGAACTTCGAGATTATGTCCAGGTGGCTCTTCTGAACTTCAAAGAAACATGTGGCCTTGCGCCCATTGCGAACATCAAGCAGTGCGTCAGGCTGCTAGTGACCCGCGTGGCCAACTCCAGTGAGCCAACGTCTCTCAACTTGCAGACAAAGGACAGCGTAAGTAATGTGGCTTTGTTGCAAAACTGCAAAACCCAGTTCTGATTATTTGGTTGTCAGCTGCTCTAAGCAGATCTACACTGGCTCAGTGCTGGGCTGTGGTCTGGTTAGAATGGCATTAGGCACTTAACATCTCAGGTGACCCAGGGGGTTGTTTGATGATCTCTGGTTGAGAAGAGCAGAAATGTTTTTTTTTGTATCTAGATCCACACCATCATCATCACCGTCACATGTCAACCCAGACTTTTGAAATATCTTTGTACATTTCCTTTCATACATGCCAGCATCGTCATTACCTCATATGCAAGACTGGTATGGATGGTCTGGTAGTTTTTACTTCAGTGCACATTTTTTAACATGGTAGCCTTTACGACTTCAGTTTTCATTGATTTTCACACATAATATATGTATGTCACATGGTCAGGTTCATGACAGTCAGTCATCTATGGATCACATGATCATTAGCCAAAGTGTTCCTGAAAATCTTAATATACACAAGTAAAGGTGACACTGAGACCGTGAACCTACAGCTGCATGTTTCACGTGTTTACACTGCAAGGTTACACAATGGTGCATGCCCACAGAATAAAAAGTTTGCTCACTTCCAGTTTAGAAGACCATTCCACACATGTAATATTGTGCTATGTATGGAACACTGATAGAGAGATATGCAGGATAAGTTTTTTTGTTTGGAAAATAGTCCTGCAGATAATAGTGTAGTTGAAAAACTAGATGAAATTGTTGGACATGATCACAAGATTATTCTGTAAACCATTGTGGGATGCATGTGATCTTTCAGACTTATCAAAGACCAGTATTATTGTCACAGAAGTGGCCCGAACCAGACATGTTGGCATGAGTTATTCTTAAGAGTTCTGGTTTCCTCTCCAGTATATCCAACCAACCAGAATGATATCTGCTGTATTTGGGAAGGTTCTGAGTTTAATGGAATTTTATTTGTCATAAATAACCAACTTATTTTCTACTTAATTCATCAAGGCTAGTAAGCTAGATTGTCTAACATGATGTATTTCAACTAATGGTTGGTGGCTCTGTGGTTAGAGTTCTGGACTGCAAAGAGTGAGGGTTTGAGTTTGATCCCTGATTGGGATCAACTGGATGTGATGTAACTCTCCAACATGGTTTCTTCTCACACCAGCTGATGATGTGGGTTTCTTCCATGCAACCTGTCTTCCTCTCATATTTAAAAATGGAAATTTCTGGTAAGGATTTTTTTGCCTAACTCTGCAGTGCCAGGCTCTTGTGGCTGCTCTAGTGGATAACTGCAGCACTACGCTCCCTTACCAGGATAGTCTCCCTTGTAGAGAGAGAGAAACTGATGAACAAAAAATGTAGAAAAAACACTGAATTAATAATTTCAGAAATTTTTTTTTAGTTTGAGGTAAGCACACACCAGAGTTACCAGTGAAATAATCCATATTTTATATATAATCAGTTTTTAGTTTTTAAGTGTATACAGTGACACGCATGTTAGTATACGAGGTCTGTCCGAAAAGAAACCGAACTTTTTAAAACAGCGCATCAACCAGCCGGCACAGCGTGCTCGCGACTGCAGTGCTGCGTATAGGTGACCTTGACCTTAAGTCTAATAATAGCCGCATCACACCACGTCTGTTAGTCATCAATCTACACGCGCTAGAGTATGAAAGCTTTTCTGATAAGTGTCATAACAGGTGACGAAACGTGGATGTACGGCTATGATGTCAAAACAAAAGGGCAGTCGTCGCAGTGGGTTGGATCATCGTCGCCGCGACCAAAAAAGCACGTTAGAGTCGCTCACCTGTGAAGGTGATGTTGATAGTCTTTTTTGAATGGAAGGGCGTCGTCCATCACGAGTTTGTTCCACGAGGTCAGACGATCAATGAAGAGTTTTACTTGGATGTCCTGAGGCGGCTGAGAGAGGTAGTGCGAAGGAGGAGGCCTGAGGCATGGAAAACATAACCTGGATGCCGCACCACGACAACGCACCTGCTCACGCGTCACTCCTTACCCGTGACTTTTTGGCTAAGCACGAGACGTCTCTTGTTTCCCCCCCCCCAGCCACCCTACTCTCTGGATTTGGCTCCTGCGGACTTTTTTGTTCCCATAGTTGAAATCCACCCTGAAAGGTCACCGATTTCAGACGATAGTAGAGGTTGAAGAAAATTTGCTATGAGAACTGCGCACTATCCCTGAAAACGTGTTCCAGGACTGGAAAAGATGCTGGTAGCGGTGTATCAACAGCAGAGCGAGCTATTCTGAAGGAGACAAGTCTGATTAAATTGTAAGTAAAGCAGTAAATTTGTTTTTTAAAAAGTTCGGGTTTCATTTTTGGACGGACCTCGTATGACTGTTAGAAAATATATACATGGCAGAGTGTGTTTCTGTGTTGAAACTTTAATAGCACAACACATTTTTCTCATCACCCTGACTCATTAACATATTTTATCAATGAGGGCTGTCAGTCTGTATTCACAAATTTATGTTTAAGGAAACTCGTTCTAGTGCACATTAATAGCTCGTACTTTTGGTAATCATAAACATATCTTTTTTTTTTCAGTTTATTTTATCAAATTACAATCTCATATATGTTGTGGTTCTATTAGTGTAGAAATCAGTAAATATCTGCTGGTAGGCTGCTTTCTTGGCTGACAGAACCATGGTGAGTACTTTTTGATTTGTTTTGCAGTATCCTCACTTTGAATTTCAAGGGCCTGACATCTTGAAAAAGGCTGTGTCGTCATCAGATGAAGTAAGTTTCAGGGATACGAATTTGTTCAGATATATTTATAAACTTCATAATATACTTGATTTCAAAATATGATCCATCAGGACTCAGCCACTTTTTCTAGAATAAATGTTTGCCTGGTGGCTGAAGCCAAGCGTATAACGAAATTTCTTCTTTAAACCTGCATGGTTTCCATGACTTCTTTACCCTTTCAGTTACTAATAGCGGTCCATACACCTATAGGTATGTATTCCAATACTTCATTGTTTTACTGAAGACATTAACAGTTCCTCATTATTATTGTTGTTGTTATTAAATTCTATGATGAAACTGGCAGTGGTGGATAGTGAAAAATTTTTTTAAAAAAATGATTGCATACAAAAAGTTTAACATTTTATTATTTTTAATATTTTAAACGTCCCTGCTGTCTCTCTTTCTCTCTCCCTCCCATCTAATCCGCCATATTGCCTCACCTGATCTAAAACTACTATCTTTAGTTAGTTTGTTTGTTTGTTGTTTTTTCCAGCTTATAAACAACTGCAAGGCTTTGATTGAACATGCAGATGAAAACTATGAAAAAGTAAGAATTCAGAATTGCTCAACATTTTCTTTGAATATTTCATCAAAGCTGGCAAATTTGAAGATCCAAAAGCCGTCTTCCTACATCTTCCATCATTTTTCTACATCATTATTGCACTGTAGCATCTGCATCAGCAATTTAGGCAAACTTTTTTTTGTTTTGTTTTTCTGGTTGGCTTTGGCCAAATTCTGTTCTGCTAGAGTTGACAAATACGTCAGCATTCATATTAGACTTGCATTGTGGGAATGTTTTCTTAACTATTAGCTGGCAGATGCTTGCTTTGGTATCCACAACATTTCACCCTTTTCTATGTGAGAGAATGTTTAATAAAGTATATTTTGTCATTGGAGAAATTTAAGATGTAAGCTATCAAAAAAAAAAAAAAAATGTTTCAATTAACTGTATTTTTTTTTTAAAGCTGATAAACTGCCAGAGTGCGGGGATTGAGTTTCATGAAGACCTGGAGCAGGCATGTCTGCAAGCAGGTTTGAAGGGAAAGAAGATATCAAAGGTAAGGAGAGATTCTGTGTGCAACTATACAAAGCTTGGAGTTTACTAAGAATTAAAGAAAAGAAAATGAAACTTTATGAAAACTGGATAAGGCAAAGCATGGAGCATCAAACACATGGAGGCATTGAAAACAGTGTGCGTTAATAACATTCCCATCTAAAATAATTCTAAAAAACCCAACACCAATGCAGAACTGTAAGTGTAGGTTAGAAATACTGATTCACTACACAACAGAATAAACTTCAAGGTATACTGGAACTTTTCTTCAAACCAGGTGGATATTAATGGATCTACAAGATGTAATAATTATAAAGAGCTGCAATTATTTATCAACTATCAGGACTTGTTGTGCATCTAGTCTGTCTGTACATAGCATAATTTCAGGTTATGGCCTCTTCAGGTTCATGTACATTGTTGCCCGTCTCCGTACCAGATCACCAGCTAATGTATCTGCAGGGCGAAACCACGCCTCAACACGGCAACGACCTATGTACCTCTTGTCCCATTTACTTAACTAAAAATTTCTATTGCTGACACTGTGTAGTTATGCTGATTATACGTGAACATTATGGTCCTCCCCCCCCCCACTTTTGGTCAGAGTTTGATGGTTTTCTTAAAAATTTCGAGATCTGCTGGACCTCACCATCGGAGGTTCCATGTTTATGCCCTGGAATCGTAATTTAAAAAATAATCCAAGGGAGACAACTTTCCATAAGTAATTACACTTTGATTAAAGAGCCACAATTATCGTGGAGAATTATCAGTGGAGTGGAAAGTTTGTAAAATTCCAATACAAGATTTGTGTATTAAAATGATATAATTATGTCATCACTGAAGAACTTATTGAAATTTACAACTGGTAACCTGTTGTATAGAATGTTATTCCCCTAGGAGAATTCATGTGTACAAGTCAGTATTTTTTGTGCTTTGGCCTTCTTTTATAAAATTGAGAGCTGTGTTTCACTGTAACTTTATTTATTATCTTCTTCTTGAATGTGCACTGTACATTTGTTTTTGTAAATGTTACAAGCTAGAAATCCATTTGTTCTACAGGCTGCAGAGAATTTTGCCTGGAACATACGAATGCTGAAAGGTCAAGCTGACCTGTTGATGCAAGCGAAGAAGGACTGCGGAGAGTACATAAGACAGGTACTGTAGGTGTATAAGAGACAGAATTATGGGGATTTAGAAGAAACAGCTCTAGTTGTCAAAATGTAAATGAAATTAAATTTTACATTAAACACTTGAAAACATTTAAATTAATGCAACTCTTCTATCACCAAAATCACAAATGGTTTGTTTTCTTATAAGAGACGATTTTAAAATTTTTTTCTTCCATTATTTTTAGGAAAAAATAATTTGAGATGCTTTTTTTCTTCTGAATGTTTATTTTATGTATTCTGATTATCTATCCTCATTGTCCACACTCACCTATCACAAGCATTTGATTATTTTCATACAACTAGTTATTTATATAGAAATTGCTCAGGAGTTGGTGGATGAATTGTCTTGTTTACTTCACCTTTAATGACAGCCATAAGGAACCAAAATTCTGTCTTTATGGCAGTTGTTACCTGGCATTATACCTGAAAGACAATATATGGGCATGTAAAGTTGGTTCTTTGGTTTTCTATGGAAGGTATTAAAGACGATTCATTGTTCAGTGCAAACATTAGACTTCAGTCAGTCTCTTTCTTTCTTTCTCTATCTCAATTATAAATTTAGCTTTCCTAGAAAATTTTCAATAATCCAAAAGTCTAAAATGTTTCAAAATGTAGTTTAACACAGTTAGCCAGTTATCTCCACATGTTTGAGAGGCATGGGGGGGGGGGTTGAGAGAAAACAAGTTCTTAAAAATATTAATTTACTTTTCTTTGATGGAAGACTATCTGCATGCCTGGAGCAGTGTGCAAATCTGCTCTGATAAAAATTTCTTTTGGTATATTTTTTTTTGTGCTGATCTTCTCACTGTTATTATCAAGGTGACTTAGTTTATCCTTCAAATGAAAGGAACACTCAAGTCTGTTAATGACCAGACTTGATTATCTCAGCAAATTTACACTGCTGGTAATTTTGTGATTAGAAATTTTAACACTGAAACCAGATCAAAAATAATTTGAATGTACATTGGAACAGTGTGGACTTTGTTTTATTAATACCAGCATAACCTGTTATTTTTAAGACTCTTTCTGCAAGGCCAGCTGCTCTTCAAATGTGAGCTAGCTACCTTCATGGTTTCTCTTAGCTTATAGTATTTTAGATTTATAGCATTTGGATGGAGTGGCAAGGAGGATAAGTATGATAATCGCAAACTACTACAGATCAGGACTAAGGCTGGAAATTACATCCCCTGATTCTTTTCTGATTTAGTTTTCTCCTCCTCTGGTGCTTTCACTTTTAATAGAAAATGTAACATTTAATGTCACACCCAAAGGCCTTGTTTCTCTCTTAGAAGAATTTCTTTTAGTCAGTTTTAATTATTTGATTTGAATCTTTTTTTTTCATATATCTTATTTCCTCAGATTCAAGAGTCAGCTGCTTCCATGGGTCTGTTGAAAGAGGCAAATGATCAAGGCAACACTTCTTCATGACACCCTTTGTCTCTGCATTGAGTCTGAAGTGTACACTTACAGTGTAATTAGGCACAACTGACCAGTTAGGAAGGATGTATTTGAGGACTGTAATATAGTTACAATTAAATCTGGATATTAATGTATGTAAATATTAGAATCGTTGAAACTTTTATTTAAAGTAATGCTCAGAGGTGTAGAAGGTGTGTGCATGAATGAATGTATGTTTGTCTTTTTGGACATTGACTCCACCTGGTGGCAAAACAACTGAAGCATGTATGTTCTCTCAGACTTGTAACTGTTTTGTAACACAGTTGTAACATTAAGTTACATGGATAACTAAGTGCTTGGGAAATTTATTTTCCTTTGTAATGTTACACAAAATGTAAAACCATGTTTATATTTTTTGTATAAACTTGTTATTAAATGCAGTACTTTTTCCCTGAATCATGTCACAGATGAGGCTGCTGTTCTATAGGCAAATGAAGAGTTTGCTCCCTTTAAGCGCATTTTCTGGAACATATAAAAATTTCAGAACTAAGCAGAACAGAAGTAAACAATATGCAAAATTTCATTGTCACCAGCAGTGGTGGTACTTTGTCAGTTGGCCAATGATGTAATGTAGGAAAAGTTACATTTTCCTTCTCTTCAAAACATACCAAAAATATAACTATTTTACAAAGAGCACAACTATTACAGCTCTTTAAAAATACTTGATTTTTTTTTGTGCCTCAAATAAATGTAAGATAATTTAAAGCGTGTGCCGTTCTCAGATATTAATAAAGGAAAGGAAAAAAATCATATTTAATTGGTTAGTTTCTGTGTTTTTACACATGCACGCGCGCACGCAGACAGACAGAGTTGCTAGAAGCCACACACCTCCCATCAGCATCAAGAGTTGACTTTGTTCAAAGCTGCTTCATTTGTCAGTTGTTTCTTTACATCGAATTCTAAAAGAAAATGACACTACAAACACGTGACCTGACTAGAACTTTGCTTGTTCAGTAAATGTAGAAGAGTAGTCGTGTAGGGTTAAATGCTTCATCTAAGTACAAGGAATGCTCAAATAAAACTCTGTCAGACACAATTACAGTGAACCGGTTTTTTTTTTGTTCCATTTCAGTGTGTCTGGTAAAAGAAATACAATTATATTGAATATGGAAATGTTAAGGTTGCCAAGCAGTAAGTTTATTTTCATATATTTCTTTCACCTGTGTGCATATGCTTGAGGATCATGATACATAATTCGTGCTAGTGACAGGTAACATGGTCAGGTTGGCTGTTTTACCCTTTGCTTGTTACCTTTGCCAGTGATCCGGACATGTAAGTCTGGACTCTGACCATTCTTACAGTAGGAATAATCAGTCATAAATACAGTTGAACTGTCAGTCTATCTTTTGATGTGATGTGAGTATTCCTAGAAGGAAAAAATCTCAAAGCTGGTGTCTGTAGCTGGGACAGACAGAAAAACAAACAAACCAGGGTGTCTTTAGAAGCCAATTGCTTTCTGCTTGTCAGTAAAACAGCACTTGTCAGTGATTCATTGTGATCGGCGAGTGGAAGGCTCAGTGCCACATCCTCTTTCATAGCCCCATTGGTTTACAAAAATGTTTTTGAGACCACACTCTCCCAAACTATCATGGCGACTTTCATTTTGTTTGCTTTTTAAATTTCTTTCTTTTATTTTTTTATTTATTAATTATTTTTGTTAATTGAATTCTGTTAGTATACCTTTTATTGTAGTTTATTTTGTATCTATTGGCTGGGCCATTGTCTTTAAGCATAGCCAGCTAACTGAAGCAAGCGGGTTTTAGAAACTCCAGAAACTCTTCTTGTGGAATTTACTGCTATTTCAAAACTTTCTGCCCTTTTTTTCCTGTGGCGGCTTTGAAGTTTCTGCCTCTTGAAAAATTAAATGCTAGGGATGCTCATATAAAACCCAGCTGAAATAGCATTGCCTCGACTTTCATCCAAACGTCCCTAGTACAACAAAAATTTTAAATATGATTTGGCATGAGTTGTGAGGTTAACTCAAAAGAGATGCAATTTTAAAAAACCAAAAAAAAAATTGTCTGTTTCCGATAATAGGTACTCACCCAGGAGTAACAGTTTTCACTGTTATACTCCTGAATCCACGATCTCTCGTTAATTCTGAGTCAGTCATCTCTTAGCTTCTTATTAGTTTTCAAAGTAGAAAACAGTTGCTTTTAGTAAAAGGAAAAAAAAAACAAATATCTGTCATAAAGGAATTGAGTAAATTTTAATAAATTGTACAATTCAGTGGAATAGCACTGCAGATGGCTACTGAAATGAGAGGAGATTAATGAGTTGTCGTCACTGTTCTCAGCAATGCTGCAACCAGCAGCTGCTGCTGTTCATCATAAAATTTGAAAGACAAATTAACAGGAGGATGCAACAGTAAAGTATTAAACAAACAGCTGTACATAAAAAAAAAAACTGGATTGTGTTCACTTTGTGTCTGATGAGTCACCTGATTTGGAAAAATCTCCTTTTGCGCAGTTGATGGCCATTCATTTTGCTTGCATTAATTCATTGCTCAGTATGGAGTTAGGATCGTGTAGATAGATACCCTTTCGTGCTCTGGCTGAATGGTAGTAGAGCTTTACTCAATAATTCCAATATATCATATTTCATTTCCAGACGATTGGCCTAGCCATTTCTGAAAGCATTTAATTAAGGAACTTTACCAGGAAAGCTACCATTCCACATGTTAATGGTGCATTAAAAACTAAGCAAAAACGGACAAAAGTCATCAAAGTTAGATCTGTTCTAATGGCCCTTAAATGTTAACTTCATTGGAAACCAACCGATAAAGAAAGTCTCAGAAGTGCCATGGCCAAAGATCCAAAGTTCAATTTCTGTAGGGTTGGCATTGCTTCCACAGCACAGTTTCTTCTCACTCTTTGTCACCTGCTGGCCACGTGGGCTTTCTCCAGGCATGCTCTAGTTCTCTAAGGGTTTTCATTGTCGAAGCCTGTGGTGCAGGATTGGTGATGCTTCCTCAACAGTTGCCTCCCTTGTAGGCATTGGTGTACAGGAAAAAAAAAGAGCATTTTTACAAAATTGTTTTATTTAACTGGTGAACTGTGGGATAGGTATTAACTGGAAGATTATTAGTGACAAGCTCAGTTTAAAATGAGTGGCATCAAGAAAGAAACTTATTGAGGACACTGACTAAGAAACAAGTAGTCTGGCTCTTGGTGTCTCTAGCATACTGTCTGCCTCCCAAGTAGAGAGTAGGGCTGAATCATTTAATTCACGGTGTGGCTATCTTGAGTACAACAGCTGAGGGAGTTAACTCCCTTTAACAAAGACCATGTTTTTCAGTGGACACTTGCTTGTAGATTAGTTTGTAAGGTTTTCTGAAGGCCACACGTTTGGTTTGTCAGTGGTTCACTTATGTGAGCTTTAAGATTAACTGTACGACCACTTGGAATCTGAGAGCAGGTAATGGAGAGATTTGGTGGAGACTTTTGTTCATGGCCTTGCACCCTCTCAGTATACAAGCACAGGGTCCCTAACTTGTAACTAAGATAGGGATCTGCAACTCCCCATAACTGGGGAAGCACATGCTGATGACAATGTGTTTATTAGTTTGTAGAAGCTCCACTGTAAAAAAAAGAATTACATCTGGAATTAAAATATATATATATTTTATGTACAAACTTGAGTTTAGTTGCATTGTAAGTAATCCAAGTTTTAGATCAATAGTTGGCATTTTTAAAAGATGGTGATCAACACAGACAGTGACTGGTGGAGGGTGAATTATTCACAAGTTGCAACATCTGGTTATCCAGTAATTTTGTTTGTTTGTAAAGCCAGATAAAATATTCCAGTTCAGTTGTGCATGATTTCTGGCACGAGTGTTTTCATTTGAAATGCCCCTTGAAAAATGTAAAGAGGGTTGATAAGCGTAGTAAAGGTTAAACTCTGTTCCTAAGAGCAGTCACTCTAGGGTTACAGATTTCTGGCAGAGCTCCCATGTGCGCCAATGTATACTCTGTGCATTGAAGCAGCAGAGGTGGAAACACATCAAATAACACCAGGGTCCTGCACATGTTTACCTCCAAAACCAATGGTGGCCACAATTTCCAACTACTTGCCACAGCTGATGATCTCAAACAACAATCAACACATTTCTGACACCCCGGACTCTCCCTTAGGATAAGGTGGAATCTTAAAGGAGCCACCATGGCATGGCTGGGCGATTTTACACTTCACGGAAAATTAACTTGGCTGATACCATTTTTGAGAAGGGGGAGAAAACATGCAATACCAATCAATGTACAAGTTAGAACAGCAGCAGCAGCAGCACCAGCACCAGCTACCTTGAGTTAATGGTAGTTCTTGTTACGGGACTGGCCAGTTTTTCCAGATCCTTCATGAACCATCATAGAGTCTGGTGCATTTGTGCTGACCCATTTCTGGTGACGTGTACAGCGCAGTGGCAGGCAAATTGGAACTAAGTAAAGAAAGAGGACTGGGGACTATAATTTTGTACCAGCTTAAACCTGAAACTTTGAGATAGTCAGTCATATATGTATATATATATATATATATATATTTTTTTTTTTTCACTTGATGCTTTGAAAACAAAATATTTAGTATTTGTTTAACCATGTGTCCTTGTCTTTATATTCAGTATAGTGATGTGGATTCTAAGTACATTGTGGTTCTCCCAGTGAATTGTTAAGCATTCAGCTTGTTTTCAGCTAATCTGTGCAGCTGCTGCATTCAGTACATGTTATTTTCTTTACCATTGACTCTGTTTACACATCTCAAGTTTTACTTTAAAAATGTAAAAAAAAAAAAAAAAAAAATTTGTTATATGTTTCTTTAATTGTGCTTTCTGTTCTGTTTTGTTTTCCTCGCATTAAGAGCACTGACACACACCAGCAGCTAAACAAACTCCTTTTGGTTAGGCCGTTGGCTGTGTTAGTGCTTTGTAACTAGGATAAATGCGGCCGGTTGACCTGTGACACCATTGCCAGATGAAGCAACATTGGATATCACTGCTTGCAACAGGACTCAATAGCAGCCTTTCATCCCTGTAGTTGGTAGAAAGCCGCAGAAAGTTCCTCCAATCTTCTTCCAGACTGATTCTACCATGGTAATCTTTGTTTGCCAATGCTTCTTGTTGTTGCTGTCCCCTCACGGTGGAAGCTTGTTAAATCATTTTGTTATTGTTTACAAACGTTCTAGTACCTGTCTGACAGGTGGCCACACCCCTCACACGTGTGTGGGCGAGTTTGCACGCTCCCCTACCACACAATAGCTTCGTCTTTTTTCCTTTTATTTATTTTAAACTATTTTTGGAACTGTGAACCCTATCAACAATGCACTGATATAGGTGGGTCCGTGGAAATGCTGTAGATGATAACCTCTTTGTTTTGCTTTTTTTTTTTTCAGCAATAAAGTGATGAAATGGGACCTACTAGATGATACAAAGCTTTGTTGTGGTTTCAACACTGATCCTTTCTAACCAGCCACATAAATTAACTCTAACAGCCTCCTGCGTCCATTGCCCCGAGAAAGAAGATAAATCCTTAACATCAACAGATCGACGGTTACCCTGCTCCCTCTCTCTTTCTCTTGCACACTCGTAAAAAAGTCTAGATTAGTCAGAGTGTCCTATAACAAAGAATAAGCACCGTGTACACCTGTATTGGCTTTTGTGTTACTAGAAGTAACCAGTCAGCGGCACATTTTTTGTTAATTTTTGTTTCGATGTACATGAAATTCAGGTTCCTTGACTTTTTTTCCCAATCCAACAAGTGACCTATAGTTTATACTGCAGGTTTAACGCAGACAGGGTTCATTTAGTAAAGGGGTTTGCTTGCTATTTAATGCAGTGCTATGAGATATCCCTGCCCTTCAACAACAAAGAGCCCAAAACACCACCATCTTTAGACAGCTTATACTACTTTTTTGAATTTAACACCATGTAAAGATGACCTTTCCTTCAGTGTTGATAGCAAAAGGACCAGGGGTTCCTAGATGGCCGGAATGGAGGAGAGGGAACTAGTTAATTTAAAAGAAAAAAAAAAACAAACAAGTTGGATCATCTCACCCGTTGATAAGTGTAGACTGTGTACCACCCACTCATTAAGTTTTGTGTTTGCTCCAGAACTCCACTACACACCGTTAGCGTTGGGCAGTCAGTTTTCCCAGTTTTATTCTGTAAAATATTCTTAAAAGATGTTTGCCCTCTCCCCACCGACACGCATTTATATTGTATTATATTTGCATACTACATAAACAGAGTTTTAATAATGCAAACTAGCAAAACAACAGATGTGGTTACTAAACACTTTTTATATATCTCTTTTATTTTTATTTTTTTTTGTAAATTAGTCTGAACCATTTCTAAAAATTAAACAGAAGTAACAATAACAACAACAACAACCACCTCATGGCTTTGGATTAATTTTTCTTAAACCCAGACATCATTTTAAACACCTGCATGCACGTGTTGTCAACTGTCGCCTTCCTCAAGTCGTTTGTGTTAACCAACTTTTCGGTCTCTAATGATAATTTCTATGGTTCTGGGTTTGTTCACATCAGCTACTTCATAACTCATCTGTTAGTGCCGATGATCTGTGCTGTATGTCTTTACCTATAATACAAAAATCTTGTGTGGGAGGAATATAAAACGCCGTTAACTACATAAACTATCTACAGAATTCAGTCTTTGAAAGACCATTAAAATCTGTACAGAACTCGAGCTGCTACACTGTTATGGCTTGTTTTGTTTTTGCGGAGGAATACAGAATGGTTTGATTCCTGGATTCGTTCAAGTTAGTCCAACGGGGCTGTTCTGGCAGACCTGAACATGGCTGCTAAGATTCGTTTTTTTTTAAAACAGTTATCAGACGCAATATCACATCATGCGGGTAGATAATACATTTAGAAGCTTCCACTCGGATGCCTTAGCTTTTGTCTATATACATGTATGTGTGTGGTCGCTAGTGAGCCGCCACAATCAGTGGCCATCCTAATTTTGGTTCCCTGCGGCAAGTCAGAATTTACAGTAATAATGACAACAACAACAACGTGTCAATTTGGCACGTCCTGCATCAGTACATTCAGCACAACCACATGGCAGGTTTAGATTCGTTGGCGTATGTTACAGACGAAGGAAGTAAAAGCCCTGACTACAGTCATCTGTCAATGTTGCTTATGCTGCTGATGCTGTCTGAAGAATTCTCTGGCATCTTTTCTGAGCTGGAAAAAAAAAAAAAAAATTTTTTTTTTGAAAGATTAGATTCTCGTGCTTAATTTTTTCAAAATTAAAAAAATACTGGTAGAGACTTTCGTCACAGTTAAAACCATTGCATGAGTAAACCACTGTTCTCAGCCTTTTTTCCATTGTCTACCCTGCATTATTTTAAGATGTAACTAGCTATTGGACAAACCACACACACTGTACTGACGTCATCTCTCTCTCTCTCTCTTACCTTTTGCCTGTGTTGTTTAAATGTTAGTGATATCAAACAGCCTGCAGCATTTCAGATATTCCTAGCCTCATCTTTTATTCCCAGCCTACAGCCAAGATGATTATCAGTGGTATGGAAATTAAAATTTCAAAAACAAAAAGTGGATTCCAGGGCAGAAGGCAAACAACAAAGAATGACAGCAGTTGCTGGTTGTAACATAATGCCAAGTTTGAGTGCGTAGATTAAGTCAACGTGGCTCTATATAAGGAAATATTTCTTTAGTATCAGAATTACAGATGGGTGAAGCAAGGTCTCGGCAACAGCTGTATCCATTTTAAAAAGTGCTAAGACATTTCTTCATTCTCCAGTATAAGCTATGGTGGGTTCTTGGCTCCAAACTTCACATACATTAAATGTAGAAAAATAGTAAAGAAAAAAAAAAAAACTTCCAGCAATTACTGGGGAATCTGCTGCTGCTCTGTACAGATAGTGGAAAAGTGACTTGAAAACTTGAGGTAAATAATTTATTTGTATATATGGTTGTTTTCAAATCTATATTTAATTTTTTTTAGATGCAGTTTATTTGGATATTGTAATTTGATGAGTTTGGCATGGAATATAGCTGCTCCATTTCAAAATATCTGACCCCCCCCCCAAAAGTAGGACCCTTTTATCTACCAAGATTACTCCATCTCTTGTGGATGTAGTAACACAAAAACTGTTTGTTGTTGAGACACAAAATACCTACCACAAAGATCAGGGTTAGGAGAGCATAAATAAATTTATGTTGGTCAGCAGATCCATGCGTAGTCAGATGATTGAGTGGACAGGGTGCAGTAGCTAAGCTGTAAAGGAAGAGAGGCAGTCTGTGTGGATCTGAAACCCAGCACACGAAGGACACCCGTTACTAAACTGGCAATATCTGGGTACCCCTGTTGACTGGCAGGGAGGTTTAAATATCTTTAAAAGTAACTTTCAGTTATTTATGGAGTGGTGAGATGAAACATTTGGTCTGAAAAAAAAAAAAAACTTGGAAACCAATTGATTCAAAACTAGCTTAAACTACTTGTACCATCCAAACAGAAGCACTAGTACAAGTCACCGATGTTACATGCCATAACAAGCCCTAATAATGCCGTGGAAATATCTGCAACATGGTAGGAAAACATGAAACCAACTGCTACTTTTGATTCTTGCTAATGCACATCTTATTAGAGTTCCTTAATATAAGAGACAACTTACGCTGTGTATACGCTGTGTTTTTACTTAATGTCTGTATTTCATTTTTGTGCTTTGTAGATTGGTGGAGTGTTGTCATTGTCTTATGTGTGCTTTTTATAGCATCCAAGTCTTCAGACTTGTGCATCAGCTCAAACCGTTGAGATTGGTCATTGGTCGACTGTTGCTGCTGCTTGATGACCAAAAGTCAACATCATCATCCTCACTATCTTCTTCACTAGAGTACATAGGATTTTGGAGCTTGTTGCTTATTAAGTCCATTATTCCATCACTATTGTACATGCCCTGAAAGCCTGTTGCCATTTCACTTTGTCTATGGTTGTAAGGGAGGCCATAAAACATGAGTCCTGATTGGTCAGGAAGGACTGGTTGACCAGGATCAAGAATAGTGTACTGATTGTGTGGGTACATCATCGTATTCAGTGGTAACATTGGTTGCTGCTTTACTCCAAGAAGCTGCTGATAGTCCATTGTGTAGGGATTGTAGGACAAATTTGGATGGCCCATACCATACAATGGAGTTGGAATTAAGTTAGATGATTTGGTTTGGATAATCTCTATCAGGAACTCTTAGATCAGAAGTCTGTTCAGAAAATACCCCTGCATAGTTTTTAGGAATGTCTTGTTCTGGTGGCAAATATCCCAATTGTTGCTGATGAGCAGCAGAGGGCATTACACCAATAACAGTGACATTTTCTAAAGATGCATCTTTGTTGTGTTGGTATGAATGATCTGGTTTCATAAAAGCACTTTCAGCTTCTGCTGACACTAAGTCCACGTCATCCTGAGTAGACTTTCTTTGTCTGATTTTTTGGTCAGAATGCCTGTCATCAAGTATTTTCTCTTCTCGTAAGTTTTTGAAGTACTCATCAATTTCCAACTGCTTTCTTCTTTCTTCTTCCATTTGGATTTCTTTTTTCTGGACATTTTCAGTAACCATCTTGTCTATTTCACACTCTCGCTGCTGCCTGAAAGTTGACTTGAACTTAAATTTCTTTTTCTTATCTCGTAACTTTGGTGCTCTTCCACCATCATCGTCAATAACCATCCCGTCTTTCTGAACTTTGATAGTCTGAAAGTCTGGCAACACCACTATTTCTCCACGGCCACCAATATAAGCTATTCCCGCCCGTTTCACCACCTGAAAGTTATCAGGCTTTTCATCTTTAAATTTTGTCACAGAACTGCCGTTTTTCTTCTGAAACAGGCCTTTCTTCATAGATTTCTTCATTTGCTTTGTGACATTTTCGTCCACATTTTCATCAGATGTAAACTTCCAATTTGAATTATCGTCTAAGGGTGAGTCGTCATTTTTCCACAAAATTAATTTGCTTGGTGGATTTTTTGAAGAAACAAATGGATTTTTAAATCCTTTGATGGATTTTTTAATTTTTTGCTTATTTACAGCAGGAAGACTGTGTGTTTTATAATCTGCTTGTTTTCCTGCACCACTTATGCTATTGAGATTTCCAGGAATAAGAGAGGACTTAAAGCCATTTATGGTATGTGAATGATTGGTCAGCTCCATTTGTACAAAAGAGTTATCATCAAAGTCATCTATCAAATCTTGTTCTGGGATCCAGTCTTTGGAAAAGGCACTGTAATTTCTCTCATCTTGTTTTGCCTTGAAACTGTTAGGTTCTTTAAAATACCTACTAAGTTTAAAATCCTTTGCAGTGGGTGATGTAATGCTGATGGATTCTTCCATGCTTTTCATGATTGGTGGATCAGGCTCATTTTTCTGACTGGTTGTCTTTTTAGGTTGATTTATATCTTTTCTGGGTTCAGCTGCATCATCTATTTTGGATTCAACAGCATTTTTTGCTTTCCTTGGTTTGGCTGCATCCTCTATTTTGGATTCAACAGCATTTTCTGCTTTCCTTGGTTTGGCTGCATCCTCTATTTTGGATTCAACAGCATCTGATTTTTCTGGTTCAGCTGCATCTTCTGTTTGGGATTTAACAGCATCTTCTGATTTTTCTGGTTCAGCTGCATCTTCTATTTGGGATTTGATAGGATCTTCTGTTTTTCTAGGTTCATTTGCAGTATCTGCTTTTCCACATTGTACTGTAATTGTTGTCTCTGGTTCAATTACCTTCCCTTTAGGCAGCTGGAGTTTTCTCGTATTTCTACGTAGCTCCCTGCTTCTTTTTTGCCTGGAAGCATATGCCTTCTCCAGTTCAGCCTGAAATAACTTGTGAGGATCTTCAAACTGCTTTGGAGTAATTTCTATTTCCCTGGAAGGTTTTGAGTTCCGTTTATTTGCAGCTGTAATTATGTCATGTTTTAAGAGTGAATTTATTCGAGTCACACCAGATGATGGACTGCTGGTTTCAACGGAATGAGGGTCACTTGTGGGCACTAGATCATCTGTCTTTCTGTCCATAGCTGCTGCTGTGTTTTTTGGTTGGAGTGGGGCAGGTGGTTCTTGATCAACCAATGGAGTTGTAAGAGCTTCGTGGAAAGAATTTTCACAAAATGTTTCATATATACTATCAGAGGAAATTAAAGATTGGTTCAGATCTTTTGGTGATGTCCCTGATGGCAACCATTGTTTGGGCTGTGCAGATGGCTGAAAGCAATCCTTTCTGGGTGACCTGGAGGATGGTACAGATTCTGGTGGTTTTGGTGAGGTAAACGATGGCACAGATTCTAATGGTTTTGGTGGAGTAAATGATGGTACAGATTCTGGTGGTTTTGAGTAAACGATGGTACAGATTCTGGTGGTTTTGGTGGGATAAAGGAGGGTGGTCTTGGAATAAACGATGGTACAGATTCTGGTGGTTTTGGTGGGATAAAGGAGGGTGGTCTTGGAGTAAACGATGGTACAGATTCTGGTGGGATAAAGGAGGGTGGTCTTGGAGTAAACGATGGTACAGATTCTGGTGGTTTTGGGGATAAAGGAGGGTGGTCTTGATGAGAGCAAACGATGGCACAGATTCTGGTGGGGTTAATGATGATATAAGTTCTTGATTTTGTGACATGAAAGCAGAATATGGATTGGATACCAATGGATTTGATCTTTCACATGGAATGTTAACCCTTTCCCCAGTTTCCTTGAAGTGTTCTAACAGTGATTCTTCTTCTGTCATTTTACTATTAAGGTAATCTGAATTCCATGATACCTCTCCTAATATGCTTTTTGTGTCTACAATGGGAGTGTTTTTTGCCACAGTAGCAGGGGGCAGTGGTGCCTGTTGTTTTTTATGTCTCTGCACTGGACTGCCAACACTATCATTACTTTTTAGCGATACCTGTGAGGTCTTCCTTTTCCCACTTCTGTCCAGGATAGCTGACTGGAGCTCCAGTTTCTCTTTCATTGCAGATATCACTGAAGGAGACCTTTGTGGTTTTCTCTGCAAACTATTTTGTGTGAATTCTTGACTTTGCAAAGTAGAAATATACTTGTTATTATGCCCATCAAAACTACTTTGGCTTCTGTCATCACCGGAAATATTCTGGTTTACGCTTACACTGGATTTCCTGCGCATCTCAGCAAGTTGAGCATAGGTCAAAGAATATGAAACATCCATATTAAAGCTGCTCTTCCGTGGTAGTGACATTTGGCTAAATGTCTCTGAAATGACAGACTGCTGCTCTTCACTCTCCTTCTCTTGTATCTTATTGCCAGAAGACAAGGTTGATGATGATGTGAAACGTCTATGCCCTTGTTGTGGCTCTGTGTAATTGCCTGCACCAGATAAAATATTTGGTAATTTTTTTTCAACCACTTTTTCTGTATGCTCTTGCGCAAGAAAATTAGGGCTTTCACACGTCTCATAATCTGGAGCAATACTCAAAAGTCCAGACTTATTTCTATCATTGGCTTTAAAAGCATCAAACTCACTTGAATATAATGAAAGATTCATTGGAGGGTCTTCCAAAGGAACTGAACCCTTGGAATTGTCCCTTTTGGCATTTTCTTTGTCATTATCCTGGTTCTCCTGCTGGCCATACAGAAAGGCAAAATCAGGATTTTTCTCTGCAAATAATGTTGACACTTTCCGAAGTTGTCTCGGCTGGACTTCTGAAGGCAGAACCTTGTTTTCGGGAATGATGAAGCTGGAGACTCGGACTGGTTTCTTTTTGGGTAGTTGGCTAGGTCGAGGTGGTGGCTGTTTCTTCACCATGGATTTTGGATGCTGTGGAATCTGCGATGCGCTGACCCCCATCACAAGGCATCAGAAAATCTGCCATAGTTGTTAAACAGAAAAGGTGCTGTTGTAACATTGTGGGAATGTTTAACAGAAGGATATTTTTAAAACCTCAGTGTGGTTGCATTGTTACATTTTTTTCTTGACCACTTATTTAACGCTACAATCCAATTTACTGACGACAATGATAAAGATCATAATTTATGTAAAGAGGTTTTCCCAGCAAATAGAAGAGAATCATCATGACACCAAGACTTGGCAGACTGAATAGACTAATTTTCTTTAAAACGGACTTTCTACTATTTTAATGTTGCTGCCTCTAAACCAACATCAAATGGTGCAAAGCACAGCTTGAAAAAGTGGTTGTTTAAAGAATAAGTAAATAAACTAGACAAATTTAAATATGAATGGTTCATGACTTATTATTAATGCTTGGTCACCATGATGTCCAGAAAAACAGAAAACTCACCAAATTGATGATCTATTTTACAGGCTCCATTTTCCTAATTTCTCTGAGAAAAGAAAAGAAAAAGATAAAAGTTATATCATTAATATTTTCTGTAAAGGCCTTGTGGTGGGAAAACTATTTTTTTTTTGGTATAAATATATATGAAGTGTTCACTAAATTTTATTAATTTCTCATCAAACACGACTTCCAGACTTTTATATATGGTACTGCGTTTTCTCTAATAATTATAAGAGATGGAGCCCTGTCAACAGAACTTTTGAAAACAGCAAGCACATTAGTTTTCAAACCAAGATATGAAAATTTCCATATTTGTATTTTTTAGTTTCTTTTTAGATTTATTTGGCAAAGAAACTATTTATTGTGTGCCTACCCTTTAATGGTGCTAATTAGCAATTTAAAGTTCTCCGAAATAAATATCCTAACACTGATTGGTGATGTAATGCTCCAACGATACCTCCTGCACCCAAATACATGTTAGAAAAGAAAAAAGAAGGTTCTTAATTTTAACAGATGAAATAATATTCATTAAAATATACTTTAAAATCTTTTTTAAGTAAAGTAAGTAAGGGATATTGCAATTTTGCTAAGGTACTTTCTCATGTTGCTATACATTACTCACAGGATGAGAGCATCACAGTAAATTAGCTTAAGGTGCTTGAACTGGCACTGCATTCCATGAATTTATCAGAGCAGAATATGCTGTGTTGTCTTTTACGTAAACTCATTCATATGTGTATACATGGCTGCATATGTCCCCCACAACTTTGTAAATAAAAAGGTAAGTTTACTTTGTTCATCACAGAAATTTCATTTGGGAACATACCGCTGGAGTTATTTTTGAGCAGAGGTAATGTTCTTTCTCTTCTATTTACTTCTACCCTAACCATACACTGACGCCTACAAGGGAGGCAACCCTGGAGAAGAAGCATAGTGCCACAGTTGTCTACAAGAAAGCAATGCCTATCCCACAGCACATGAGGCCCGGCACTTCTGACTCCAGTAGGAAAATCCTTACTAGAGTTATCTGTGTTTTAGATGTGGGAAGAAACCCATGTGACCAGCTGGTGGAGAAGAATAAGCAGAAACACTGCCAGGAAGGCATGCCAAACCTAGTAAGTACCTACAGTACTACTACAGCACGCTGCTATTCCCTCATAATAAAGGAACCTCTCTGCTACCATCTAAACTTACTAATCTAGATCAGCATCAACACCACTCCTAATTTTTAAATTTATTTATTTAATTTTTTTTGAGGATGGTGCAATTTTACTAAATTATTCTAACTTTGTTATCACCAAGAAAAATTTGTAAACCAGAATATGACAAATAAAATTTATAAATGCATAATAAAATTAATAGTTAGAAAAACCACTTGTAATTGTGCTCTGTGCCTTTAAAGGGGACGGTATGTTTACTTCTTGCTCTTCTTCACCAGGCAGCCACAGAGATTTCTTCCTACATCCAAAAATGAAGAGTTCTAGTAGGGTTTTCCAGGTACGTGAAGGAGGTTCCACGATTAACTCTTGACTGCCTTGCATCTAGACCACTGCTCAAAAGTTTCCGACCATACCAGATCAGGTAACTTGCTTATTCCCCTTTTAACTGCACAGAAATTGATGCAACGGCTGTCCATATATGAAATTAAGGGATTAGTAATTTGCCTCCCTCAGTATCAAAATAATTCTGACTTCAGAGTACCACAAACAAACATCATGCCTGTCACTATTCATATTTCTCAGTTATACAGGAATATCCTGTATTCTTCAAATTTTAGCTTGACATCATAGTTGTAAGTCCGGAAGGTTGTAGACAGGAGAGGGATACAAAATACCAAAAAACTTGTGCACAGAGTATAAGTTGCCAAAGAATTCTTGAAAATATAAGGAAAAAAATCGAATGTAACTTTTTGGAAGACTTTAAACTTATCTACATATTTATATAAAATGTATAATATTCACATTAAAAACTTTGCATAAACATTTTTGACTTTAATCAAATCGCATCATGCTAAAAGTGTTATATAGAAATTCTGGAATACAAATACCTTATCCTTATTTCAGCTATAAATGATTTGGGTTTCGCTAAGGATAAACTTTGATATCCAAAGCACTCTTTGAAATATTTAAGTTTATATTTTGAATTGGTTATATAAAAGATTTATTGAGCCCAGTATTATTCTCAAGTGTGACTTAAAACTTGTTCAAAGCTTTGAAAGTAACAAATAAGATATTTCGCTATTGAATATAAATGTCACTTTTAACGTATATTCAATACTAAAATAGCTTATCTCTTACTTTCAAAGCTTCAAATAAGTTTTAAGTCACATGACTGCAGGAATTATAATTCAACTGAAACAATTTTACTTTTTATTTTTACGGTTAAAATAAATTAAACTTGTTTAAGGTCAGGGTACCTGTTGGCCAGTAAGGCGGGTGGGTCCAACATTAAGACCGATAGCCAGCGGTCCACGGCCAAATAGTTCACATGTCTTCTACTAAACAACAATACAAACTTATTGGTCTTTTTATTATTTAAAAGTTCTTTCACAGAATTCTCATACAACAGCAAAAAAAAGCCTATGTCCATTCCACTCTCTTTTTTTAGTATTTTGTGTTTAAGATACGGAAAGTCAACAAACAAGACTAGTTATCCAATTGTGACCAATACCCAGCTAGACAGGGAGCCCTCAAGGTCTGTTCAGCCAACCCAGTCTTTGTTCCACTATCTAGTGTCATTTAACAACTGCCTTGTTTTTTTTTTTAAATCCCCCAAGTCAAGAAAAGTAGGAAATGGAATCAAAGTCAAAGGCATTTAGGTTAAGCAAATAATCAAATAAGCAGCCTATATCCACAACAGTCCGACTAGCGGCTAAATTTAGCTAATGCAATTTTTTTTATCATACACAGTAGAGACGTTCAAATAAAACCTGGCTGAAATAGCAATGCCATCAATGTTATTAGGCCGGGTTTGATTTGAACGTCCCTACTCTGTGTGTGTGTGTGTGTGTGTGAATAATTAGTTCAACATTCGGTCACAAGTAGTAGAGAGATAAGCTGTTCTTTTCTTTCTCTTTTGTTAACAAAGGCTACTTGCTAAAGTCAGGTATAGCGGAAGACAATCGATTTATCAAACGGGTCCCTTTTAACTTTCAGTTTACATCACGTAAAAAGAAAAATGTTTGATAGCATTCAGAACATTCAAGCCTGTAAATGATGGATGGCTTATCAATGAGACCGACCTTCAGAACTCTGCAATCTCTACTGGAAAACTGGATTGGTGTCAGGGTTTTCTCCTGTTCCTTTAATTCTCTCACAAATTTTAATCGCAGTTTATGAATAGTTTCACTTTTAAAAGGTGTAATTGAAAGAAGAAAAAGATATTAATAAAATAACCAGTTTTAAAAAAAGAAAAGTTAACCATTCACATTTAAAATGAAAAGTTTATCTAAGTTTTACAGGTGAAGTTGTGCCACCTGGAACTTAAAGTAATAAGAAATGTATAGAGAATATATTTTCTGCATTGAACAAGTAATCACCCTGTATCCATGTCTGTAACTCGAGTCCACCTATGGCCAGCCATACATGGGCTGCCACCCTACATTAAAAAAAATGGTGAGTAAATCAAACACATCCGTCTAACCTATTCGTACGGATTCCCATAGCAGAACAACTTCATACAACAACCAAAATGATAAAACAAGCTTACCAGGTGAAACTACCACTGTCTTAATGACTTGTTGGTCTGATTAGGAAGAAAACATATTTTTTAAAAAATCTCTCTCTCTCTCTCTCATATATATAAATAGGTCACATGATTTTCTACTTGGCTGCCTATAAGAAAAATGTGACACGATCATGCTTCATGGTTGCAAACAATGTTAACTATAGAAATAACTCTAAGGTGAGTTGCCAATCAAGTAACATTGAGAAACCTAAAGATAGCAGCTGACTTCAGTATATTTGTTTCTTTATGTTTCTGCTGGATACTCCATTTTCCTTTCATATCCAAAAATGAAGGGTCCTAGTAGGGGCTTTCTGCACCTTAACTTCTGCAAGTTGTCTTGCATATGCCTACCACTGGTGCACAGAGTTGCAGGTAGGAATAGTCTGCTGCTACCCATCTCCACTGCAAATAGTTGGAGGAACATCAACAGCATCATCTTTAGTTGCAAAGAACAATGGCAATCCATCCAATGAGAAGATTCCTAAATTCCTCTAACAGTTGAAAACATTATCCTATATTTCATTAACTTCTCATCATTTTAGACTTTCTGAAAAACTATTAACCCCCAACCATTTTACCTGAAAACGTATTATGATGTAAACTTACGATTGTTAATCTAATTTTCTGGAAAAAAAAGGGAAAAATAACTCTCTTTAACCAATGAGGAATGAGCTGGAATTAACTACAGTATATGAAAACTAATATTCAGAAGCAAGTAACTTTCACATAAAATACTCTTTTATGGAATACAGACCATCCACCCACACAAAAATAGTTGAATTACTTTATCCACATATTTTGTCATTCCGATGTCACAGCTTCTGAGTACTTCCTGCTTGAATCTGTGTCACTTTACACTGAAATGTAAAGACCACCCAAGCTAGCCACATCACACATGCACACACATTCTGAAGTTGCAGCTGAATGCTTTTGCAGCTTACACACTTCTGTGAGAAACCCTAGCGCAGGTGCTTGTTCCAACATATTTTTCTCGGCAGACCATCTGCAATTGTTATGCTGCCACCTACAGAGTAACAATGGCACTACCAATAGTAATAAGTAGAGGCGGCAATATATCTTGTTGAAACAAATTACATTTCTCTGAATATGGGTAGTTAAGGTTCAATGATTTCAGCTTAAACTACACCTGTAAACTAATACATGACAACTCCAGTGAATACTTGATGTGTAATTAGGTTATTGAGACCTTGGGACTTTCTATACCAAGAACAATCTAGTAAGAACTAAATTAATTGAAAAAAAGCCTTTACACTGGTGACATTATTATATAAAGTTAAAAAGAAAGATTTCAAAAGCCAATGTTGTAAAAATAATACACTCTTTCATTGTTTGGATTTGCTATGTATGACCACATCAGAGATATCTTCTTTAACTCTAAAGAGCAAAATCCCATTTGCTTTTAAAAATTATTTTTTCCAGAAACAGCCAAAATGCCCTCACCATCTTTACTTTGTATTATACATTAACTACCTTAGAGATTACACTGTTTTTGTTCAGATGGAAATGGGTTAACAGTCTGCAAGAAGTATTTTTTCAGATTGAATCTCTCAGTATTCTTCAAATTTGCTTGATGGTTGAATATTAATAGTAATATATTTAAATGATAATAGTATAAATAATTTTCTATTAAATTTCCAAATTTATAAATCAAAATTAGTCTGGAGTTTAATGTTTTATTCAGGAAAAAATCTTGTTATGATGTGCATTTGCCAGTGTTCTGCAATAGAGAAAGATCTATTGTAGAATGCAATGAAATCTATTGCTAAGGTCAAGGACCTGAATTCACTTCCTGGGAATGCAGATCAGTTTGGAGAATCTCTACAGTACAATTTCTTCTCACACTTTAGCTGGCCAAACTCTTATTTTCGCCCAGATCCAAAAATTAAGTGCTCTACTGAAGCTTTCCCTGCCAACGATAGAAGTGCCTGGCTCCATGTGGCACAGGATTGGCAACATTTTCCAAAAGTCAACCACAGAACTCTGCCCCTTTACCAGGGTTTCTACCTTGAAGATACTGTTGTATCACACCAACAAAAACAACTAGAGCTATAAAAGCTATGCACAACTTTGGTAAGACTGATGGAAGAGAATAGAGAATTTGACTCTTCAAAAGGGATGGTAGAGGTGCTTTGGCAACCACTGTTTTTTTTAATATATAATGGCAGGACTGGACAGCACATCCATAAAAAGGAACTCCATGAAGATAAGAAAAGCCAGATTTAGGGAAAATTCTCTACTCTTGGTAATGACAATACCTGATAGCTAAACACTTTTTCCACACACCTGGAAATTTTCCAATCATTATTAGCAGCTCACCAATGCAAAGAACATCCACCTTTGTATCTTAGTGAAAAACAGGAAATTAAAGCAGAAATCAGTCTGACAGAGCTCATCCATGGCTACTGGCTGCCGCTCTAGAACATAGATACTGCTGGTTGCACTTTTGTCATTATTTCCCATGGAATCCTTGTGGTCATTGTATTAAAATTATCTGAAACTTTTCTGCCTTTATTGAAGTTATTTCTTTTCCTTTCTTTTAAAGTCCAATGGCATAAATTTCTCGAGGGCTACAAATATTTAATGATTTTAATTTGAAATCTGTCTGTCTCTTAATTTATTCTGCACAAAACTTCTGCCCCTATTAACATCTTAATAGAATGCTGGTGTGTTATTAATATTACTCAAGTAAACAACCAACAATTGGTTTTGTTTCCACTGTAATACTGTCACAGCAAACCCAAACTAAATAAAACAAGCAAGAGTTTGCTGTTATTTTCTTCATATGTTGACTTGTGTTCTATCTGCAAACACACTCAATGCATCTAGTCAAACACAGTACCATACAACACAAAGAAAGCTCCACTGCTTCTTATTTCAATTACAATGCTGTGCTTGCCACTGACATACGCTGAAAGAGAAAAGCAACTACTTTGAGCTGTGGCTATTTACTTTGTTTTTAATTACTTTATTATTATTCTTTCTTTTTTGTATCTTTTCTCAATCATGTTTCTTCATTGTGCTACAAAGACAGGCTGAAACTGCATAACACCAGAAAGTTCCAACAACTTTCTTTTTGTTTTCCAATAACTTTTCAACTTTCTTGTATTTTTACTTGCAAGAAAGTTTTTCAATCAATGATGCGTGAACAAATACAGAAATCAAGATGGCTTTTGTGCATACTGAGTGCACACTTTATCCAAAGCCTTATTCAAGTCCTCATCCTGCACAGATGTATCTTAACCATTATCATTGCTATTATCAGAAGCACCTCATTTAAAGTATCTGAACCAATGATAACAGTGAACTGTTTGTTTATATTTATTTTCTTATTGTTTGTTAATGCATCATACCTGTAGCAATCATCTGATGTTGCCTTATTTGGTAATGCTAGGAGAAATCAGCTTTGTTGTTTTCATATGACTGTCTCCTCACTCATTCTTTGATGCTCTGTATTTAAGTGACACATACATGGCAACTCTTATTATTGATTGGTTCACTTCTTACTGGTCATTTAGAAAAAAGAATTAGAAGTATGCTTGCAACAGTTGTAGCCACCAGCTTGCTGTGCCATACTTATGTACTGCATGAAATCTCAAGGTATCACATAGAGGTAAAGATGCCTTTACAATAACAGATAGAATTCCTACAGAAGTGGCACAACAACATAAATGAGCTAGGGGACAAGTTTTTGAGGCAGTACATTTTAGGAGTTCAAATTAATTGCAAATGACAATTAAATGCAATGTTGAAAAATGTGTATTATTTTTAAAAATTGGTTACAATTTTGCGTAAGGATGCCAACTTGGTTTAGTTGACTGATGCTGATCAGTATTAATGATGCTGGAACAAAAACAGCTGTCAGGTCCTGCATATTGAAAGTGGAGAAGAAAGAACTAGATCTAAGCACAAGCAGGCAGGAGGAGCTCCTTCAATAGGTTCTTGAAAAGAAACAAACTATTATTACCAGAACTGAGTGCACCTGCATGAGATAGAAACAATAGCAAGCAGGAACCTGTTGTAGCCAGCCAACTCACCTGACCAAGATTGCGCTGACACAAAGAGTGTTTTCTGCAGCTGCAACTGAACAATTAAATGATGAGGCTGGTGAAACATTGATGTGTGGAACCTACACATTTAAATAAGGAAACCTTAGATGTGTCACTTTCTGCTAACTGGCTATCCCACTTAACTGACTTAGTGAGAACAATCATTGTTATCAAGGAACCATGTGGCTGAAAAAAGGGCCTTGCAAAACACTTGGCTGGGCCTATGTTAGCCCAGGCTCACTCATTTATACCTCTGTTGCAAAAAAAAAAAAAAAAAGCACCTATGGCAAGAAAATTACCTTTATAGAATGTTCATAATTACTAAAGAGATTATATTTTAGAAACAATTTTTTTATTAACTGGAATAAAGGAATAAACTGTTTTTCTGCCTTTTAATCCCAGAATTAATCCTTTATCAATGGGAAGCATAAAACAAAATTTGGTAGCTTTTTTTTGTTAAAAGTTTTACAGATTTAAATCTCCTTACCAGAGGAGAAAATTTGTAAATAGGGAGAGAGATCAACAAGAAATTTTCACTTGGGTATATATATATATAGAGAGAGAGAGAGAATTAAGGAAAAAATAGAGTTTAAAGTGATCTAGGCCACATCCCAAGTGTTTACAGAAGAAATGATAAAATCTTGAAATTTATGAAAGCTTTACCTGCAAGGTTTGCAGTTCCAAAAACTTGGTAAAGACACATTTTCTGGGATACAGGGAATCTATAGAAGAGTCAGCCTTTCCACCCATTTGACCTACTTTATAACCTTCTACATTTATTTTCAGGTTTGTGTTAAAGCTTTGAAATTTTAACTGTTTTTTTTTTTTGTGCAATGGATGAATACAGAGATGATGACAATAGAAAGCAAGCTCTCACAGGAATGCTGGATGCAGGTATATCACATTCAGATATCACAAAGATCATGTGATGCACTAGAGCAGCTGTAAACACAGCAATTTTTCTGAAGTACAATTTCTAAGTAGTTTTCACACTAACATCGATAATTATTATCTTTTTCTTTTTTTTAAATTACAACTTTATACAATGCAACAGTTTAGAATTACTTACTGCAGGGTTTCCATGTACAAAGGAAAAAAGGGAGAATATCAGTAGTTCTATGATTTTTAACTGCTGGAAAGTGAAGAGGCAAACCACATGTTGACACATGACTGGCTGATGATACAACAACTCTGACAAAATGCATATTTGAATAGCAAAATTATTCTGAAATATTGTAAATAAATCATAAATGAAAATGAAAAAAATAATGGTAAAGTAATCCAGTGGTTTAAAAAAAAATGTAACAAAGGAATTTCTTAACTTTTCCTTATACAAACTAATTCTGGATTATCCAGTTCATGTATGAAAGTTCGTCTACTGTTACATCTCAATACGTTATATGAAGCAAAATACCACTGATTTTATTGGTCTAGAGGTGCATGATGATGAAGTAGGAAAAAAGGCAGTGGAAATTAATCAAAAACTATTATACTAAAAGACATCAGAAAATAATTCAGAAGAAACTCCAAGGCAACATTTTTTTAAGTAAGCTTCTTTTCTCCTTCATTACAGGAAAGCAGCCATTAATCTGCTGAACCTTTCTACAAATGTAAAAAAAAAACAAAATGTCTGCAGGAAATGACCAACTTAGCAAGTGTTATGTTGGATATGGAAAATAGATACCATTTCTGTTTACAATTTCAACTGCTTGTTCATTTTAAAATCCATATTCAACAGATTTACTTTAGAAAAATATATTTTAAACATGTATCTACATTTATTAATAGTTACCTTAAACAAAGATCAAGACACAATTTAGGGTTTTGTCATCTTTAAGTGTCGGACTTCATGTTGAAACCACTAAATGCCTTCAAAACAACATTTCTCTCTAAATATAACTTTTTATTGTTGTGATGTTACAGTCTGACATTAAATTAATTTCTTTTTTTAAATATGCATGTTGAGAATTTCCAAGCCATCATAACAATAGAACTTTATGTTTTCTTTGAATAATATAATGATAACCAAATGGAGTTTTCTTATCTGTCAGATTTGAGCAGAAGTTTAGTATAGTATGTAACATGTTTGCTCGTCATGTGGATGGCCATTGCTGAGTTTAGTGTGTCTGTTGTCAGACTTTCATGCTGATCAAGACCACTAGTACCATATTACCCCCCCCCTTTTTTTTTCTGTCTGTCTAACCCCTTCTATCCTACCTATCTAGTGCTCCAGAATTCTTGACTGGAAAAGTAGGACATATAGCAAAGAATGCAAACAAAAATTTTTTCTTTTTTTTAGTTGTTGTTCAGTTCTTGACTGTGTTTATTTATTAAAATTTACTAACTAACCCCTTCAATGTCCCCAAAATCCAGTAAGCATGATTCTTAGGTCTGTGAATTTCAATAGGTTTGCCAGAACGAAACAACAGAATAGTTCAGCAGAGGTCGAGTAGTTTGAAAAGTCAATAACTAAACATATTGTTAGATGCCTTAGCATAGAGCATTGAGCAAGATTAAGAATACAGTTCCATCCATCTAACTAATAATAAAATAGCTTAGGCATCCTACACATACATATTAGCAAGATATCTTTGACTATTTAGTAGATAAATGTTTGATAAAAAGCATCAATGAAGAATGTAAAAAAACCAATGAATATCAGGTACAAAAGCAACTGAAGACATTGATAATGATTTCAGAAACTAACAAATATTGGTATTTGCGCACCTAAAGTCCTGGGAACTAAAACTGGTGGCATACGTGCAATAAATAGGTTTATAAACCAGGTCTAACAGAAACTGGGTAAAAGTCTACATCAGTCTTTCACTTTCAGCAATAGGTTCTGACAATAAGTAAAACAGTTTAAATAGAGGCCTAGGATAGATAGTTTTTACAGCACCAGGAATTCCTGATTAGCTGTATGGCTGAGCTATAAAAGGTCAAAGCATATAATATTGATTATAGCCTCATTCATACAGTAAGAATTACAGACTACTAGCTCTGCAACTACTGAAAAAAAACAAACAATTTCTCAAACATGTGAGTAGGTTTTTCAAACAGTACAGATAATTAATAAATAGTCAAATAAGCTCATAACTTATATATAGCCATTTTTATGCCAAATGTCTATATGAACCATTTTTTAAAAAATCATTTTCACAACTATCACATAATGCTAAACACCAAACCATGAAATTTACTTCACTTTTTATCACTATAATTATATGTACACCCAAACAAAGAAATCCTAACTGTTTTAAGCCAAGACAGACAGACAGACAGAGAGAAAGAAGTATTCATCAGAATCTCTCTCACTAAAAGCAGACAGCCCGCACAGAAGACACTAATAAAGTTATGCCTGCCTGCTTACCAGATGTGTTTATTTTACTTTCAAGCACCAGTTGGCTGACTCATACAATTGTGCAGATTCTTCCACATAATTATTATTCTTCAGTATGCAATTCTACAGAGGCTGCAGATTCATGAATATGTAGAGATGTTCATTAGAGCTAATAGAAAATCAGACTCCAGCAGATGTGGTGAGTAATGGTCGGTCACTGCCACTGTGAGATCTCTGGGCAAGGCACAAGCCAGCAAGCTCACCCACTGACACTACTTACCTCCTTTGAGAAAAAAAGACAAGTTGCATTATTAATTACAATAGATTTTTAATGGAGAATATTGATCAGTCTGATGCCTTAGCTATAAAAATTCCAATCTGCATTTCTTGGAACAACTTCTTCCCAGAAAAATTAATTGGGATATCTCCCAGTTTTCTATGCATTTTATTACTGCTATCTACTATTTTTAGGATTACAGTTTTGGAAGAGCAGAATTCTGTTGAAGAACTCCCATAATTTTCTTTTTATTGATTCACATGCAAGTTAATTTTCATGATTTCTCTCTTTTTTTTAAAAAAAAGCAGAAAATTATCAGAACTTTTTATCTTTTAGTCCTCTGCATAAAACGCTTTTTGTATGATTGTCAAAGTTTATTATATGTAATCAGGTGAGCAGTTTCTCAGTTCACCATCAGGACTCATGGGAGTAGTTTAAGAAAAATAACAAACATCATGTTGAATTTTAAGCACTTGACTTTGAGACTATAATCTTAAATAGTAAGAATTACTGCATCCCAGAAAAACAACAAATTAAAACTGATATCACACACGGAAATGAAAAATAAATTGAAGTAGTAGAAACAAACATGGCTGCTGACAAACTGAGCTATTTCAAATTCAAGAGAAGCAGTTTCGTAAGATGCTATTTGATGTGTGTGAAGTTCGATCTACCAGTAAGGCAGTAAGTAAAAGTCTAAATAAATAATACTAACTAAAAGTAAAAAGTCTAATCTAACAACTTAAGAGAAAACCGATTAGCATTCTTGTGCATGTAAAAATAAAAAATAAAGACAAGCTTTCTCAGCCATCTATGGTTACTAATACTTAGGCATAATTACAAACTAGCTAAGATTAGAACACAGGTAGAAGATATCAGAAAATATAATTTTAGTGATAGAATTGTTAATGAAAGAATAAATTATTAGTAAGTGTACAAAAAAAGGTAAAAGGAAATTAAGAAGCATACGTCTGTTCTTTTAAGAAAAAAAGAAGCAAAATTTTTAGTCACAGGACAGTAGATAAAGCAACAAGCCTATACACTTCACCAGAAATCTCACCTCTTGACATTAACAGCAGATAGCTTTATCACTATGTTCAAAGAAATTTATTCGTGGAATTCTGACAATGAGATGACCTTACATATTTTTAAGAATTTTCCTGAGAATTTATTATTCATTATTGAGATCTTTCAGACCTTCCCTTCAATAACAGATTATTATCTTTTCAGTTTCATTTTCATCAAAGCCTTTAGCTGTTAGTAAGGATACTGAATAAGAAATACAATGACCATCAAATAGTACCACCACCTGCCTCTGAATTCTCAATATCATTTCACCTTTAGTTGTTAGTCAAGTAAAAGAAAATCAAAAGCAGATAAAGTTCTAAGGTTGAGTTTTGTTTAAAATCTGTAGTTCTACTTTTTTAATGTACCCTAAACACAGCAGATGGGTGACGGAGAGTTTTAATGATCCTACCATATATTATGTACATTAAAAGAGAAATTACCTAGAAGTACGCATCCTTGTATCAAAATGTGCACACTTTTCTGTTCTATACATTTGTTTTCTTCCATTGCTATTGAACATCCTGGCCATTTAGTAACTGAAGCTCCTTTGAAGAGAATCAGGTGTATATTTGACATTATGGAGACTTGAGCTCATTACCAACTTAGACAGTTACATCAAATAGGCTCAAATAAATCAGCTGTTGCTAGCGGATAGGGAATTCTAAATTAAAAATAACAACAGCAGTGCTCGACCAAGCCAATGATGCTTCATACACTTTAAAGCAAAGTAAATTGCAATAACAAAATGCTGATTCACTGGTAATCAGTGGTGTGTAGTAAACCAGCTGCATGCAGAAAATGGAGAGGCCGGAAGAAGAGATACAAAGATAATTTGGAGAATACATTCAAAGGATGTAAAAGACCTGAGAATTACTATCAAGAGACAGGAAACTATTACGGTCCAAATGCCATTATAAACTGGCCAAGCATATCCAGATGTGTAAACAGACAGGTATATTATAAGTGCAGGAGCATGCATGCACACACACACACACACACACAACAACATCAATAAAAAAGTATGAAATAAAAACATTAGAAATGTATTTTCATTATTTATGAACTTCGGAAATAATTTTTGCTCAAATCAAGCTACCTAATAAAGACTACCGACAATATAAGATGGCTGGTGGTATCTAAAAAAAAAAATTCTCTTCAGATAATAAAATGATCTAAAAATACTGACTACCTTAATAAATTATTAAGGTAAGAACATGCCATAAATCCTGGTATCTAGGTTAAAGTAAACTAATAAAGACAGGACCAGCAAAATGTTTTTTCAACCATTTTACACTCGTATATATCAGTTGTATTTCTAAATGGATCATCACTAAAAGCTGGTACAAACAAAACAACATGAAGGTAAAAGCAACAAAAAAAAACACACACAAACAGGTGGAGATACTAACAAGCTTTCGAGACTTTCTTGGTGTTTTATAATACTAGTATAATCTTTAAACAGGAATAAAAATAGTGTAAGTCATATAGATAATTGAGTTGTTGCTGACTTTGTTTTCAGTTTTGTCAAAGCAGCAAACACAGTCATTGAAAACTTATTATTCTACTTCTATTTAAAGATTATACTGGATGGAGACATTGTACAGTTCAGTGGCCAAGAATGCAAGTTACTATATTCAGGTGAGAGATGACTAATTATTTAATACAAAAATCAAACATCTCTGAATGCATTTAACCATATCAAGCTCATACCGATTTGTCTAGATGCCCATCCTTGTTGGTTTTTGTATTTTTTTAATAGAGCTTCAGAATTAAATATTCTGAATAAATATTATTTCTCAAATTTAAGAATACATTCCTTTACTTTCTTATAAACTTTAAAAATTGTAAAATATTTTGCTTGGTTTGACAAAGCAGTCTACAGTGGCAGCCACTAATTCTAACTGTTTTACGATGTAATAATTTAAAATCCAGTTTTTTTTTATCTTGCTAACCTGTCACAAAATTTTTTTCAAATACCAATAACTTCTGGATATACAACATGCATACCAAGCATAGTATCCAAGGTATAACAAAGCTCTTCCTGCTTTTATTATAATTTTGACAGATTTTTTTATAAAAGATTGTTAGTCAAAATTCTAGATTATTGCCTGTTGATCAATTCATAGATAATTCTGTATCAAAGAACCAAATTTATTGATGAATAGGTGTGCCAATGTTTGGATGCTTAAGTTAATTTAGAAGACTACAGATATCTTGTGGTTTAAAATAATAAAAAGAGGGGGAAAAAAAAAACTTAGCCATTTAAAGTTATTTGTGTCCTTTTGGCAAATAGTCAACCTGACCATAGACCTGATGGCTCCATTCTCCTCCACATACAGCTTGCGTTTGTCTTCCAACAGCCGCATTATATTGAGGGACGTGTGTGTGTTTCTGCTGGTTTTTTAAACACCTGTATGTTAAGCATGGCATACATATTACCTCTAAATGCTTGGTTTCTGATATTTGAACTGCTGTACAACGGGCAATGGATAAGTAAAACATACATTTAAAGTTTTCACTAGATTATTTTCTATTGGTATTGTCACTACTGGGGCGCACGTTTGTTGTTCAGTCTCTTTCTTTTTTTCCTTTTTTTAAATTAAAATTACAAGAATAAACAAATATGTAAGTAAAAAAACACACCTGCAAAAGAAATAGGTGTGTCATGAATGGCGGTGAAATGTAGCCATTGATAAAAGCTTTCAAAACCAGCCAAGTAAAATAGTGTCATGAGTTATGGTCAGCTCGCTTTCAAAGGCCACTGACCAATCAGCAGCAAGGAAACAATACTTGGCTATTGTAAGATCCATGAGGATGTGTTTTAAACAGCAGGTTTGACAGTGTCAACACCAGATTTGGTAGCTGTGAAAATACCCAAATCAAACAGGAAATAGTATGCAACAAACATTTTTTAAATGTAACAGTATTAAACTTGTTTTTGTTTTTAATGCTTGGTGTTTGTAAATCTTCACAATGTTTGTTTACCTCAGAGAGCCACCAAGTATCAGAAAGGCAGTCAGTAGTCTTCTCTGAAAACAACATCCACTCGCGATGAGAACATTTCTTAAAGTTTTTTTTAGTAAAGATAATAGTTAAAATGAATTAAAACCCATATAAACAGAACGTTGCAGTCGTGTATTAATGCATTGGTACTACAGTTTACAGGAAAAAACCTAAGTTCCACTATTTTAGCAATAAGTAGTTATCAGCTATGTCTGGGTGTAAGAAATTCTTTTCATATTATATTGCTTTCTTCCAGAAGAGAAATAAATACCTGGTATATTTGTGTAACAGATAACATTGCATTTATACTATTAACCCAGTTTGGTTCTGATTAAATGAATAGTCTATGTTTTGCTCCAAAAAAGTCCCTTATCATGTTAATAAAGTGATTTCATGAGACAAAAGGGTTTTCTGTTAGTACAGAATCAATAATCAGTAAAATCAATATATTATTAAATATTCGGTAAACTGGGGGGAAAAGAAGGAAAAAAGTATTGCGTAGAAGCTGGACTCACCATCATTCTTGATTCTTGTTTCATTGTCTTCGTGCACCATTTATTTAACCATCTCTCTAAACAAAGAAAGTTCAGCAGTCTTAAAAAACGAGAGAAAGTAGAGAAAAACGGATGATTGTTTTTAAGATAGTGCAAAATATATCAGCAAAATCAGTAGGTCTTATCTAGTGGAGTTCCACCTGGAATGAAGGTGAAAGGGAGGTAGAGAGAGAGCCACACCTTACCTGCTCAGGAAGCTAGCTATTTGGCTGGCCTGGCCTAGCCTCTACCAAGTTAGCACAAAAGTGCTTAATCACAGGGTAGCCTATACAGGAATCTTTTCAAAATCCTTCAAGCAAAACAAACAGAGTGCATTTGGGGAGGGTGCCTAGCCAGCCTTGTGATGTGCCATATAACATCACAGATCACCTGATCTTATCTTTATTATATTTCTTTTCTTTTTCTCCCCCCCCCCCAGAACCACCTTTTATTGGCCAGTTGTTTAACTGAAAAGAGTCCTTTCTTCCTGCTGTGTATTTATGTTTGCACAGTATTTTCTTGATTAATAGTAATAGTTTCTCTGCCTTCCCAAGAGGTTGCTGTATGATCACCCATGCCAGTCACTTGCCCAGTTCTTTTCCTACAGCAACCTCTTGTTAAGAGATGCTGCAGAGTGGGGGGGGGGGGGGATAACTAATTACTCAACACAAAATCTAGATACTGTCCCTATTCAGTTTGTTTAATCAGCTTTAGCAAAGCAACAACATAAACAACCCACCCCCCTCCAAAAAAAAAACAATAGTATATTAGCAACTTCCACCCAGCTTTTATTAAAGGTAATTTTTTTTTCTGTTTTCATAACTAAATATCAAATAAGTAGGGTTGTTTTTTTTTTTTCTTGAGAGTAACTATTTTTCTGCTGGTGCCTTGATAACTGATGGAGATGTTCAGACGAAACCCATCCAGACACCATTAAATACAAAATTCCTAGCCACATTGTTTCACAATAAAATCATCATATTGTGTGTCACGGGTAGGTGTGGTGCCTTTCTGAAGTCTCTGGTCCTTTAAAACATAGCACCTTACTAGGTGGGATAGATAGAAATAACACATATTTTAAGGAAGATTAGAGAGCAACTGCACTATTCATAGATTTTCACTTAATAAAGAACAAAATGAAATGCTGTCTGTGCTAATGACAAGATGCACACTAAAAGTTGTTGGTTGCGCGGTAATAGTCCTGATAAATTCTGTCCCAGAGATCACGTAGATGTTAAACTCTGCCAGCCATACAAACTATGCTGGGTTTGGTGGACCTCCCTGCTACGGTTTCTTCTCTCCCTTCTTCACCAGATGCCTGTGTAGGTTACAGAGATCTAGGAGGGAGTTCTGCCATGTCCCTCGTTCTGCGCAACTGTGCAAGTACCACAAATGGAACTCAGAAACTCATACAATCCACTTCATATGAACAGCAGCACCACTGCTTTCATGGTGTCTGCCAATACCAATACTAACAAATAAATCAATAAACCAATAAACTGTTTACTAGGATTCCAGATCAAACAGATGAAAACTTTAATATTATACAGAATGTCATCCAGTATGCACTATTAGCTGTAGTAGAAATATAATAAGTAATAAGACCCAATAGCCTTTTTTTAGAAGATACTGCAAGATAAATAATAATAATAATAATAGTTAAGATTGTTCTATTTGATGAATTTTCAAAGATTTAATTTCATAGTATTTTTATCAATACAGATCATCACCATCTAGTTTTCACAATGACATGACTACAATTATGTCATTCTTATATCATGCTATAACTTGCCAGCAAAGCATCAGGTTTCTAAGATTATCTTAAAAAAACTATAGTAAGTGGGCTGGTTCAAACCAGCAGTTTCTGATTAATATTTGAAATTTTATTCTATAATCTATCAATTAATAAACAATATATATATTTGTAAAAGGTCAAAATTACATAGACCTGTCTACTTAAACTCAATATTATTATAATTCCCGTAGAAATAACCCACAAAACTGGTTTCTAAAACAATGTAATTTATGAAAACATGATGCAATCTTTTTAATTTGTTTAGATTAATGATCCTCCTGTGGACACTTAGAATAAAACCCTCTTGTCTTTTTTAATCTTTCCCAACAACAGATACAATGCCACCATTTTATGCCTTATGCCTTTCATATGTTGTGATTCTCAATAATGAAATATTTTTAATGGAGTTGATTTGCTTCCCAAAGATTATAAAAACAGAACAAAACAAAAAATACCAATACCACAAATGGCACAGGGAGCACAGTGTCTGCGTTAAATATTTACCTTCCTGGAAGTCCATGATGAAACTGGTTTTCAGACATTTTAGGTTGAAAGGCTAAGCCAGTGAGAAACTCAAATTCCCATATAAGAAAACAATAGAATAGTAGCCTTTGTGTGATGTCCTACATACCCCATAGCTGCTATCAGTTTCTCGAGGTTGGAAAAGGTTAGAAACACAAGTTACTGGTTCATATACAATAAATGTTTTAAATTCACTCCGATTAGACCATATTAAAACACTTGACTAAAGCTTTAAAAAAATCAGTAAGCAAATCATAAAAAGCTTTATTTTAAAAATCATAACATATTATAGATCTATTTGAACAATGGAAGGCTTTACCATGGAATCTTTAAGTAATAGCAGACTACTTTTATTAAATAAATATATAAATAGATTAAAAAAAACCTACAGCATAGTTTCTTTCAGTAATCCAAAATGTTGTAATTCAAGTTGTATAAAAGCAATAAGCTGCTTGTCTTTCTTATTATATTTTCAATACAGACAGAATATCAGTTTTTATTTACCTTATTTGTTTTAGTTTTCTTCTCATGGTTGATTAGAAGAGTAATGAATTGAACTGACTCGCAATAGATAAGGAAAGTCACCTGACCTGTTATTTTTGAGGGATTGATGCACTGCTGCATGCATCAAGTGATAAGATTAAGAAGACAGGAATTATAAAGCTATTTTATCTAATTATCTAATAAAGGCTGCAGGAATGTCATGCAGAAACAGACAGATCTGACACAACGATAAAGTGGCTTTAGTTCTATACACCACAACCTGTCACAGCAATACTTTGTAGAAATGCAGACTTTAAACAAATAGATAGATGCACATTAGCTACCACAGAGTACCTGTCACTTAGCAAAAATGACTTCTTGAGTTTTACTTCAGTCTGCGTCAAAACATTTTCCTACCAGATAGATCCATTATACTTTACTAATCTGCTAACAATTTGTTGCTGTCTGACTGCTGGTAGCTTTCTAAAATACATTTGCCTTGAGATTTACCTTCTGTACCAAAGAAAACATTCTGTGATTGTATTTATTTATTTCATATAAAAAAATAAGTTGTTGTCATCTCATACATCTCACCTCAAGTACTACAATAATACATTACAACTGACGGTGAACGAAAATCTGAATATTTATTTTTAAAAATCTGAAAAGTTTTACAGAGTCTGTAGACTCGCATCACTTTCACAAACTAGTATCTATTTTACAAAGACATGGTTTTAGTTGCTTATAGATCAGTCAGTCAGTTTCAAATAAGTATCAGCGGCAACACTTTCATCTTTCAAGTCTAGCACACCACTTATTTTCTATTTCTCTTCGTTTTTGTGCCAGAATATAAAAGTTTAACTTCGTCATCCTGTAAAACTTGACATTCAACTGTTTTCAACCATCCTTCCATCCATCCCCACAACCAAATGGTTCAGTGTAAAATGACATGTAGACACCCAGACAAAAATGACAACCTACTTAAAAATTAATACTATATATACTATATATGCACAATACACCGTAATCCTGTATAGTAAATGATTTTTCTTTAGATGTAGCATATTTTGAACCAACCATCCCATGTTTAAGTCTGTGAGGGGCTGACCTTTATTTGTACCTGTAAAATATTCTTGGTTGTTTTGACAACCTGTGTAGCGGAGACCAGGGGTAGTTGTTACAGCATTGAAAATTCCTAGTTAAACGTATTTACATATTATACTTTTACTCTTTTCACTGTCCCAGGACACCCTTAAAGAGATGACAGGAGAACAAGGAACTCGAGGTTAATAGATTTTTTAAGATCCCCCACATAATGTGGCCCTTGATCACAGGTGAGAATAGTGCATAATGTCTTAGAAATGTTGATTTTATCTTTCGCATGGAAATAAACATTTTTTTTGTAATTTATAATATTCAGCATTGCCCATGTTTCACTAACAACAAAAGATCTGTGTGCAAAATCTAGGTTCAAAGATAGAAAAACTTTTATGTAAACATGTGAAAAATGAATGAATGAATGAATAAGAGTGATTCATTACCAATCCAGGGTATTTTGATTAATACAATCCCGCACTGAAACAGCATTGCCATAGTGCACTCACCAACTCAGGTTAACATCAACATAAAAAAACTGACTGTTTTACATCTGCAGGCACCAACCAGAAAATCTGCGAACTGCAAGAGAGAATTAGTTAGTCCATGGCTCACTTCTCTTCAAGAGAAGCTTAATTACAGAAACGTTCACGCCTACATTAGTCTGATGAATGCAGAGTAAGGAATTCAAAGATGGTAACATCCAAGTCAGGTACATTTGGAAACTTTCCAAACACTATATCATCTAATCAAATGATTGTTCTTTCATTTCTTTTTTTAATTATTAGCATCCAGATAGTTTCTTAAGTGCCCAGCATCAATTTGTTTCCCTGTCATGCTGGGATTTGTGTTTATACTTATTTCCTTTCACTTGTTTCTCACCACATCAGTAGTAAGTACATTTCCTTTTAGCAGAGTATGACAGGCATCTATTTACTTCTCAGCTTTTCCGTTAGCTTTCTCTCATAGATAAATAATAAAAAAAAAAACAAGGGGAGAAAACCCCCCTCTAAAACTTACATTCTACAAATCCAATAATTCCAAGAGGAATTTGCAAAACTGAAAATCCATTTTTTTCAAAAGTTTTTTTTTTTGCTTTAGTGCATTTATTTTACAAAATTTTTTAATAGATAAAATGTAATCTGACTTCTCGTAAACTACAGTTGCTAAGAAAAAGTTTACTACTTTTTGTCCTGAAAACTATTAAGCATAAACTCTATTCATAATGTTTTTAAAGACTATTTGTTGAAAACAAGATTTTTTTAAAACATAGCACAAGATATTTAAGAACTTCTTAGTTACTCCCCTTCGATTTATTAGCTCTTCTATCTTACAAAATAATTTTTTTAAATGTTTGCTTGTCAACTTAAAAAGAAATCATAGTAGTATTTGATCTTTCCAAATGTTAAAATAATTTTTAAAAAAACAAAATTAGAGTTTAAAAAGTTATCTTGAAATGAAGAAAGTCAACTGACCACTGCAATTTTTTTTCCCCCTATTCACTTAAATTGTGTAATAGTTTTGTTTGTCTTCTTGTGTTAATCTGGTTCATTGACTACAGCCTTGGCCAAAAGTTTTGCATCATCCAAGAACTTTCTAATTTTGCTTGATAAAATTCAATGTATTAAAGTGTATACTGCTTTATAGCTTAGTGGGAAAATAACCAACATTGTAAAAATGTAACAGTTTTAAATCTAACTTGACAAATACATGATTTCTGAAAGGGATGTGTAAATAGTGACATGCGAGGCAAAAGTATTCAAAAGCAGACATTTATTGGTACAGTGACAAGCTCTGTTAGCATGATTTGAAGATAAATATTGTCTTGCTATTTCTAAAGCAATGCACAATTTGGCTAAAGCTGTAATTCTTAATAATTTTGCCAATAATTGTACTGTCTTCTGTAACTTTCCAAGCCTCAAATGCACAAAAGCTTCAGTAAAGTTATGCAATATGCCTTTTAAAAATGTACACTTTTCTTTGATATAACTTCATAGAAGAGTTTAGGGCTCTATCAGTGTTGATTAAAGTCTTCAAATATGCCTGATAATCACACATACCTTTTGGATTCAAAATTCCCTTTTATCTTTACAATCACACCTTCATAAGACATTCCTTTTATTAGTTTTTCCTGGGACTAGTAACACAACCTGATGTATTGTCTTAAGCTAAACAGTCAAAATTTATTTAGTAGACTATCTTTTTTCAAACGTGATTCTGGGTACAAAGAAGTTTAAGGGGTCTGTGAAGCACCCTTAAAGCATAAGTGATGCTTATTATATGGCACATAATATGTACACATAAAAGTCATATGAAATTAGTATCCAGTAGATTTTCCCCATGTCTCTTAAAGGGCTAGAACATTTTGTGGATGCAATGAGAGTCTGCCACAGATGTAGGTGGTTATGGTAATCAAGGCCACAATCTGATTATCCAACCATAGGACCTGGTATAAATGGTGATACATCAGAAATTCCATCTGCACAAAGCATCATTAATATTCTACCTGCTCCATAGTCTCATGACTCATCTATTTATAGCCTGAATGCATGGTCATGTGGGTTATTCCATTAATTCCATGGATGTTCATTTTATTTTAGCAAGGCTCTGTATTTAGAAATTTTTTTATTTATGGAATTAAGAACAAAAAAGGACATTACATTTTTTTTTTCTAATGCTGTGGATCTTTCAAAGGCATGAGGTGGTGGGGTATAGACTGTACCAGCAATACTCAAGTAGTTTTTCTAGCAAGCTGCTGAATGTGATGGCCCCTCACAGCCATTCGTCAGATTAACTGATTTCTACATTATCTACATTTGGCAGCATTTCTATTTCTGACAGTTATTTATTACCTTTGCCTTTTTTAATTAATATTCTGCCATATAAAAAGAATGATAAACTGAAAAAGGATTCTACGAACAAAGCTTTTGCATTTTTTTCTCCCTTTTTCTGGGAGAGTAGTTAAGCCCAACCCTCAGGTGCAGCATTCTAAATTTATTCAGAACTGAAACGTTTTACCTGTTTGCAGATTGAAACACGTGGTGAGGCCAGGCCAGTTCCGTTTCAGGCCATCGTGGCTGTTTTATAAGTGGAAGTAAAATGCATGCTGTTCCTCACAATGCATAGAAAGTGACAGTATGTGTGTTTTCTTTCTGGAAAAAAAAAAAACAATACAAAGGATTAGCTTTGGAGAGGTTCAGCCTAGCCAAGTTGTTCAAATCTGATATTTCTAGCTGAATATGTGGTTTGTACAGATTGTCTGCTAGGGTGACTTTATGCATTGAGCTAAATGTTGGACTAGATCCCATGTCACTTAACCCTGCAGATGAAGGAAAACAGCATGAGTAACCAACCAAGTTATCTAGTATCCTACAATAGGGAGAAATCCACGTAAGTTTGTTTTGCCTGGTTTGGAGGACCTTCTGAATTATCTTTTAGTATATGTTGGATTTTGTGTAATTCCTTATTTGGTGCCATAAGAGAAAGTCCTGTTGTAGGTAACCTTATTATGCTGCTTCATATCAGAGCTATCCTTCATTTTTCTGTTCAAATGATATACGTCTCACCTTAAGACTTTCATAAATGTCTTGATTTTGTCTTTTAGTTAAATCAAATTTCTATTTAGGATTAGTTTGCTTTCTCCCTAGCCCTACTCTTTTTTAAGGTGCAGAAGTCTTTATTACATCTTTTCTCCTCTACAACCTGTGCTCTGATCCTAACTTTAATAGGTTCCGCTTTGTTGTTAGTTATTTCCATAAACCTCTTTTTGGCTTCAATCCTATCTAAGTTGGGCAACTTAATGTTAGATTTGGAAGTTCTGCCTTTAGATTCCATTTTGGATAATCTATAACCTTTCTAATCATGTTTCTTATCTGACAACATTCTAAGCAAACATCTTTCAGCCTTCTTTTTACCTACATCACATAATATTAGGGTGTTCCCTAGTAATTTTTTGTGTTCTTGCCAGAGATTTTCAGTCACCTCAACATAGTCTACTCTGTTATCAGTACTTCTTAATTCAATTTCCAATTGTCTGACTCTCTTGGTGCCTTAACAAAATAAGAATAGCTCCAGGAGTACACAGATTATACCCTAAAGGAGTGAAGTGAACTTATGACTAATGTACATTCTGTCTATTCTAGTGGCAACATCACACCTACTTAAGTAGGAAGTGTATGATGTAGTCTCAAGATATTTAGATTTAAAGGTGTTGGCGAAGCTAAATGTTGAACACAAGGCATACAGCTGCACCAAACCACACAGATGTCTTCTGCGTTTAGTAACCAGGCCTTGCCTATTTAATTCATTGTTGAGAAAACAATTAAAGTCTTCAACTAATTTGATGTTATCTGCAAGATTCAGTTCTAGTTCTACTTATATATTTTCGATGTTTGGAGGAACTCTAAACATTTTTGCAAAATGTTGAGCATAGGTCGATCCCACAAACACCTATTCTCTGTCTTCTGGCATTAGCTTAGCTAGCTAGTATTACTCTTCTACAGATATCACTATAAGAATGGGTGGAAATTTGGAAAACAATAAGTATTTCTACTCCACTTTTGCAACTGGTGGTCTAAACTGAAAAGAATTCTGCCTTTCCACCAGCCAAATTTAGAGGCTATGTTGAGATAGAACTCTTGTAAACAAGAGACCTATTTTGGAATTTTCTAAATCAGCTAAGAATGAATCAAACTAATTTTTAAATTTGATCCCTTATGCATTGAGAGAAAAATCATTTTAATCTTATCCATAACTGCAAATTCTTCAAATCCTTAAATCCATAGACAGTACCTACATTTATTTCAAAAAGGGGATAGGATACCTTACTAGAACTAGGTCTCCATCATGTAACTAGTCATGGTTAGATTGGAAATGTTGGACTCTGCCCTGTTGCTCAGCAACTCTGGACCTTGTACTTCCAGGACTGGGTAGGTCAGAGCATATTCCAGCACTATGCTACCTGGGTTGTCAAAGGCAACTATATCCCCACTTCTTCCCATTTAGCCTTTGGGTAGCCAACTATGGTGAAACTGGAAGCCTCACTTTTGATCTGTCTTCTTTCACCTGTGTTTTTCAAGGTATAGAGGATGTAACTGTTATCTTCTCTGTACCATCCACCACCTGTCTTGCCTTGGCATCACCGCTTCATTCTGACCACTAAGCATATGTCATCCAGAGTATCAGTGCCATCTGGACCACCTCCAACAGGTACTGGCTTTGATCTTTCTTTAACACTGGCATCAATGCCAAAGAAGAGACCCTTCAGTTACCCAATACTGTCTGCTCTCAATGCCTCTGGACAGGAGTCTAGGGTGTGCCCCTGTATTCTGCAATTTTTTAGTATGGATATATAGTTTTTTTGGGGGGTGAGAGAATAAATGAAGAACAAACACTCATACTGATATGTTCTAAATAATGTTAATTTTTTTTTAAATTCTTAATGGCTGCTTTAGAAGTGTTAGTTCATTATTTTCAATCAAAGACCAAAGGAAAAATCTCCATGTAGACTTCATGGTGAATTCCCTGCAGTCAGATGAGAAGGAAAAGAGGCCTGCAGGTGAAGTGAGGTGAAAAATAAGGCAGCCTTTCTTAAGTGACTTTTCCTGAAAAATTTTCTAAAAAGAGACTTTAAACATGCATTTTTGGTATAACATCAAAGCAAACATTGATTTCCTATTGGATTTTCTTTTTTCTTTCTAAAAAACAGTTGCGAATAATAGTAAATAATGACATCCTGACCAAGCATTTTCTCTAATGTTACCTTATTTTATACGGACTATTGAAACAGTGATATGCTTATAACACATTAAGAAATTGCTAACTCTTGTCACCAACAAAACCTCCTACTTGTTTAGGAGTTTTCAATCATTATCCTGAAAGTTTTATGATGAATGAAGTCTAAAGCACCATTGCAATAATAAATCAAAACTTATTTACAATAAAATATCAAGTGCTACAGATAACAGTTAACACATTAATTCCTAGCAATTGCATTCGATTGTAGTATATGTTATCATTTCAATAAAATGATTATTAAATTAAGCCAGAAGTAAGAAATTAGATTTGCACAGCTTGAAAAGAAAAGTTCTTTGTATTTAGCTGAAAAGGTACTTTTCCAGCACATTGCTGCAGCCTTGATTGCTGAAGTTATCTTGCATGCAGAAACAGGGCAGTAAGTACATATTATATATAAGAGTCAACTAGAACTGTGGGATCCAAGGCCAACTCCATTGCCAGGGGTTTGCAATTGCTATATCAATTTTATTTTGTTTCAGATTTTTCTTTCAACAATATCACATCTTTTCATCGCCATTGCTACTGTGTGGAAGACAGATGGGTAAAAGTTTAGAACCCTTATTTGTGACAGAGCTATAATACTCCCTTCCAAGACATTTCACAGGAAAAAAGAAATAAAACAAACATTATAAATTGTCTCAAGTAAGTTTGCTTTGGAAGAATCTGAATATAAAACATTGGTTTTAAAAGATGATTATGTTGCCCATGGCCTGTACCAGCCATTATGCCCCAGACCAAGTCACTATCTCCAGCAAAGGGAAGGAATAACACATAAGGTGCAGCAGTTAACTGATTCTCTATTACACTTGGCAGTGATCCATCATATACTAATTCTACATACAACCATGAAAGTTCGTCCCTAGAGATCAAGAAGAATGTCACAAGATCTGGTATCCATACTATCTTATAGATTTACTATTGAATATGCTTCACACTAATTCACAGCTGAGTATATTTGAAACAATCAGTCTGATTGGTTAACTCTGAAGACCAACAAAGGTTGCTGTCATTTTATACTGTTGTCTGACTTTCTCTCCAAACCAATGAACTGTTGATATTAAAATTTACCAATATCCATTGTGGAAGCATTATTGAATCATCTGCATTTCTTTGAAAAGCATGAGTTAGATATATCATATACATGTGTCTATGATGTCTGCATCTAGTCATGAGGTCACATTTCAAGCATGTCAGTACATGTGGCATCATCCAAACTGGGCATGTACTAATGTTCTGCTCTAGAGAAGTTGGTTGAGCAGAATAATGTGGATCTTGGTCCACTTCTCATGAAACATACTCACAGATTTTAAATCCAAGTTTGTTTGGGCATGCAAAAATGTCTACATGTGCTGCTAACAAAATATTCAGGCAGCATGTTTATCAGTATTCCTAAGGTGGTTGACACTGATTATAATGATGGTTGTTGAAAGCCAGAGAACTGTTGTCCTGGAAGATAAAACTGGTGCTATGCTAAACTTTGAGGATGCTGCTGTTATAGTAGGCATCTGTTACTCTGTTACATATCTTTGGCAGATGCATATGCATGTTGGTTAGAGCAGTCATGATAATGACAAACCAAACTATCGAGTTGTTACAAACATTTTGTCCATTTTTTTACCACACCAATGAGACTTCATATCGTTGCTAAACATGAAGCTTATTAATCAAATTAAGTTCTGTTACAATCAATACACTTCTGCCAACGAGTTACAAGAGCATTTATACCATTTTGAAAAAATCTGGATTTCTGGAGTCGATAAACTGTTGGAAGGCAGTTTAAACTGCTGCTTGGTTGGAGGGTTTCATATAAAGGAAGCTATCAAGGTGTTTGAAAAGGTGGTGGTCTGTGGGAGAAAGGTCTGGTGAATGGGCTGAGTGAGGGAGAACTTCGTACCCCCAACCTGTTCAGTTACTGAAGGGTCACGTTTGCAACATGAGGATAAGCATTGTCGTAGACAGGATTGGGCTTCTTTGATTCACCAATGCTGGCTGTCGTTGGGAGAGTTTCCGATGAACAACGTTTAATTTTCGACAGCACCTTTCAGGTGATTTTGCCAGGTTGCAAGAAGTTATAGTGGATGACACCAGTTACAGTCCACCAGACAGTGACCGTGACCTTCTTTGGGTGGAGACTGGGTTTTGGAATGTGGTTAGGTGCCTCGTCTCTGTCGAGCCCCTGTGCTGATCATTTGCGATTGTCGTAAAGGATCCATTTTTCATCACACGTAATGATTCGGTCAAGAAATGGGTCATTTTTGTTTCTTATGTCAAGCGAAGAGCAGATCTCCATTGTTGTTCGTTCAACTTGTGAGGCACCCACCTGTCAAGCATTTTCACCTGGCTGATTACATCAAGATGTCGGGAAACAGTTGCAGTGCTTACGTCAAGCCCTCCAGCAATGGCTTCAGCTGAGGTTTTCAGACGGTCGTCATCACACCTGGAAGGATGTCTGCTACTTTCCTTATCGTAGAGGTTCACATCTCCTGATCAAAACTTTGCAAACCATCTTTGTACTATGTGCTCATTTGCTGTGTCCTCGCCCCGTCCCTGCTTAATGTCACGAGTTGCCTCGCTCGCTTTGTGGCCCGGTTAGAACTCATGAAGCAAAATGGCATGAGAAACTGTTCTATCCGGGCTTCACTCAGAACCTGGAAACAAATATCCATTTTATGATTTTTGAAAAGGTAGGTTTTGCATAATGTGTGCCACACTACAAAACGATATATAACTTACCTACGTACACCTTCACAAGTATGCAAAAAATGAATGCCAAATTAACATAATATAAAAACCAACAAAGCTTTTGTAGCAACCTAATATAAGTTTACTGTTCATATTTGGGGGGGTAGTGGCAGCCATATGGCATTTCCCCAAAGCTTGGTATTCAAGAACATCACTGGGCCACTGCTTGGCAGACTGCCATGTGTACCAGTCCCTGCCTCTCTTAGTTTTTGTTGTTATAGCTCTAACACAGCTACACCCTCTCCTTTTCATGCACAACAAAGCCTCTCACTGTCAATTGAACTTCTATTTTTTTTTATTTAAAAATTAATCTTGTTTAACTACCTCAGTAATAATACAAAACTTAGGATAACATTATTCAATTAGTGGTAGAGTATTATTAAACCGTGTTAGAGATCTAAACATCTACAAAACAACAGTAATCTAAACATTTACAACAAAATATCTCAATAAATGTATTTTTACCATACAAACTTCTCAAACTTCCAGTGACTTATTTTTCTTCATTGTACAAGCACTCTCTCTCTGCATTCTTAAACCAGCCCCATTCCCAGACAACTCTCTGGCCTGGACTCTCCTACTAACAGATTTAAAGAAACAAAAGGAAAAGAACCATATATCGCATTTCTTTCTTTTTTCTACATTAAAATATGAATTGTTCTGAAGTTTACTTAACTTATAACTCTTGTCTCCTTTGTCTCCATTTTCACCTAAAGTCCACAATATATTAATTAAGCACACAACAGAAAAATGTCAATTTTAATAATAGACATATTTATACTAAAATTTCTGTGTTACTTAATAGTAACACCGTAAAATCTAAACATTCTGTTGTCATGGGAGACTCTCCTCCTCAACAAGATTTTTTTTTTTTTTTAATTCGAGGCATTTGTACTGGTTAATATAGTCCAAAGGGAGATAACTGGAATTTTAAAAAAATGAATTGCTTCGAATGTTTTTTTTTTTTTAAAAAAAACACAAAAATCTTTAAATGATGAAAGAATTACGCATAAATATTTCCAGTATAAAATCGTCAATTTAATTTGACAAGAAAAAATGTCTTAATATAAAAAATCTGTTAAAAAACCTGGTATCTGTAAGATACATGCAAAACATTAAATGTAAAATTTAATATACAGTTTAAATGAACACTACTGTATCAACCTCATATTTTGATCTTCATGCAAAGTATGTAAACATATCGATTTTAGATGTAACAGTAAAGTGCAGTAAATCCATAATAGCAGTAGCTGTACATTAAGAAATTCTCCTCTTTTCATAATTACTTCCCTTAGACCGACGTCATTTCAAATATAATACTGAAGTGAAGGGGAAAAAATGATGATGGAAAGTAAAAGCGATTGGCGATAATTCCTGGGAAGGGGAAAGAAATGGAGCTTGAGGAATATTTCTACTTTGAGATATTATAAACGTTACGTTCATCCTCGCACGCGCGAAATGTTAATTGGTGCCAGTTGGCTTCCTTCGATACCCAATTAAGGATCAGTACAACAAAACCGCAAAACTGAGCGCGACAGCGGATTAGGGGGGGTGGGAGTGGACAGAGCCGGGTATCGCTTCACGGGTCGGAGAAAGATCACCTGTAGGAAAACAAACAAAAAATTTTTTTTTTTTTAAAAAAATCAGTCTTTCAATAAAGTCTATAATTTAAATAAATGTAAATTCAGTTAATTATTAGTGCATGCAAAAATGAACAAAAGGTGGGGAAAGGTCCAGCGCACCTGTTTTCAGCTGTGGGTGACTAAGATCGTTATAAACCGCATTTTGTTCGGTATTTATTTTAAGAAAGCCGTCTCAGTGATTGGTGGCCCGGCCTCCCATGTAATCTGATTTGAAAAGGAAGCAATCCCCCCCCCCATGAAAAGTGGACGAAAAACTGATAGTTCCTCTTTAATTGCGGCCAAGAATGGATGCCGGGAGAGACGCGCGCGCTTCGAAGCCGGATTGCGCATGCGCGGAATCGCTACACAGTTTCCATATACCCGCAGGCTCGGCTCCTTTGTCTGCCGGGGGGGGGAGGGCAGAGATACAAGGAAAAAAAAAAGATTCTCATTTGTAGTAAACCGCTGTAAAAAAAAAAAATAAAATATTAAAGAAAAGAAGAGGAAGAAGAAAGCGCGATATTTAAAACAACAACAACAAACAATTAAATAAGTAAACAGGGTCAGAAACCCTTGGCGTTCCTCCGATGGCGGAAAAGTGTTCTGGGGGGGGGGGGCAGAGACCGGACCCGCCGCGTGCGGTGTGACGTCACACCGCCCCGAATGTGATGACGTTTCCAGCGCTTCCGCCTGATGTCTTCTGTTCGGCTCCGCGGGTTGGATTCTCTGGGATAATTACGGGATTGAGCAGCGTAACGGGAAAACGAAAGGATAGCGGACACTCGAACGGTCAGTTAAAAATGCAGCTTTCCTCGTTTATTTCATTAAATTCGCTGGAGGAGGAGGGTGTGAGAGGTCGGTCGGTCGGTCGGCCGGCCGGCGGGGTTCTCGTCAACTCGAGGTCGGCGGCGCCATGACACCGACGACGGGAGCTGCCGGCCGGCCGGCAACACAACAACACACCGACCGACCGACCGACCGATCGTCGGGGGATCTATCCGAGCGGAAAGGAAACAGAAATGAACGAATACTGTTAATAAAAATGCAGTGTGTGGTGTGTGTGTGGTTTATTTTGGCGGGGGGGGAGAGAGAGAGAGGAAGTATTTTAAGAATGTCGGGAGGAGGGAGGAACGTCTTGGCCGAGCAGCAGCAGCCCCTTCATTAGCTGATCGCCCGGAGTCCCTCCCTAGTGCCGTGCCCCCCCCCCCGGGTGGGGGGGGGGGTGCAGTCGGTCCACCGTACCAAACTCCCCCTCCCCTTTCTCAATAACGAGATGGTGTCCAACTGTCATCTGATTCTTCCACTTAAAATAACACTGAATTACGCAGCCCCGCCCTTCCCCCTTTGTTTTTTTTAGAACCTTCGTTTTAACGCCTTTGATCTGTAAACCCGACAGAAGAAACCTTTTCAGAGTCCAGTCCGAGGGGGGCGGGCGGGCCGATGTTTGTATACGTTCAGCAGCAGGTTTCGCCTTGGAGGGAAGAGACGACAAACGCCCGTCCCCCCCCCCCCACACAGACACACACCAGTGTTTGCCTGGTGTGAAGGGGGGGGAGCTAGGGGTTCGGGGGCGGGGACGGGCGTTTGCTCGCTCCTTGCGAACCCACGACTGTTCAGTCATCCGAAATAATCGGATACGGGGGACAAAAGGGAGGAGAGAGAGAGAGGGGGGGGGAGAAAGGAGGAGGTTTTTAAACCTTGATACTGATGATCCACGTGGGATGTGTACCTCTCGGCGCGACGGAGTCGTTGGTTTTGGCATTACTTCAGCAGTGGTGCACTGTAGCTGTCTTGCATATTAGCTGGCACCGCCGTTTTCACAGCAAGAAGGAAACGATCAGACACGAAACTGGTGTAAATCCGCTCCAGTCAGGTTTGCAAGGGGCTTGTGGAGGGTAAAGCAGGACTTGTCTCGCTGAACCATACGGATTTCACCTGTATACTTTTGTGCATGGATTAAAGAAGGAATGGTCTGTTGCTTCACTCTAACTGATTGCTTAAGTTATGCTGAATTTCTCTCTCCTAATATTATGTTGATATTTTACAATTTGTTTTTATCTTTAACCAAAAAGGAAGCCAAAAAACACAGTCATGTTAGCAGGAGTTTTTTCTGGTATTGATCAGTATAAGATCTGATCCGATTTTTAAAAGAACTAACTGCAGGTTAGTGTGCGGTGAACTTTTCTATTATATTTTGTCTTTTTTTAGTCTGAAACTGAGATTGAAAATCCATCTATTCAGACTGTTATACAAAAATAAATAATTCTGTTCATTAACTGAGCACCATTTATGTCCATATATAATATATATATATATTGATTTAACATTGCTGTACATGAGAAAACTGAAAACGAACAGTGATGAAGGAATAAATAACTTTTGTGATAATAAATAAGTGTTATCAGCAGACTGACTTCAGGGTATCTATCATTGACCCACCTGGCGCTGGTGCTTGTTACATGGGTGATTATACTATGTTGGTTGTGGTGAACAAAGACATGGAAATGTTGTCATTTAAAAGTTTCATTAAATTTGAAACTCGCTATTTTATTGTGATGTGTGGCAGAATTTTAAAATTTTCCATATTTTGGCACCAGATAAAATTATCAAAATAAGTTGGTCTTGTATAGAACTGAAACAAATGAAGATGGTTTAGAGAAACTTTACCATTTGTTCTTTTGTCTTGTGAAGAATGAAAGGGTGGGAATCCTAGCAATTTAAGCTCGAAACAAAATTTTTTTTTGTATAAAACACTTAAAATCTTTGATTAAATCCTCTAAAACAGATCTAATTATTGCTATCACTACTGTTTGTTTTCCATTATAGTAACTTAGTTACTACTTTATTTTTTCATAGAAACACAAGTGCTATAAAATAGTCACATGACAGAAGCAAATTGTTTTTCAAAGAGATCAACAACAAAGTGAAGAACATTTAGTGAAATTGGAAATTTAAAAAAGAAAATAACAAAGGGCATAACAAATTGTGTGTTAGTGTTTCATTTTGCTTGACTTTCTTAGTTTTTTTTTTGCTAGTGCATAGAAATTCTTCAGTAATGCTAGTTCTCCAATGTTGCGAATGATTTATATCAATCTTGGACTTGTTTGAATGACTTCAAAATGAAAATGCTAAATATTTCTAAGATAATTTTATGACATTCACATTTCACCATAATTCAATTTTAAAAAATTTTAAGTAAATATTTTTTTTTTATTTTTTACAAATGTTTGTTAGAAACTAGTTATCAAAAAACAAAAAAAAATTTGTGTTACACTAAAACTGTAGAGTATTCTAATTTAACAATTAGCAACATTTTTATTGTAGTGAAACACTGATATTTCCAGAATTTTTAAGTGTAATGAGCAAACATTGGTTTTCAAATATTTTAGGAAAAAGGTCCAAAACTTGTGATTGTTTTGGTCGTATTTTCTACAAGAATTTCTTTCACACGCTTAATTTTAAAATTTAAAAGTATGAATAAAATATTTGCTATTTTTATCAGGTATGTATTTGTTCTTGCTGTTCTGTATTTGTAACCGATTCCTATAGAGCAGTCAGTTGCATTTTTGTTATTGTTAACATGAGCGGAATGAGCTAAAAATGAAAATAATGGACTATTTTCACTTTAAGGGGTTTTAGAAGATAAGGAGTTAAATGGATGTTGATGCTTTTTAAAAAAATATGCAGTGCATTTTATTTTCATTTTCTTTGTCATTGCTTCTAAAAAAAAAAAACTTGATTGTTCTCTTAATCAAAATAATTTCTGACTTAAGGTTCTCTCGGAAATCGAAGAATTAGCTAGCCAAGAAAATAAAGCATTTTTGAGAGATGTGAATGGAGAGTTTTAAATTGAATTTGCTTGTTATACTGATAGAAATTTTTAATGTATTTTTTTTAAAAAAAGATGTCTAGTGGTTGGAGATAACCTATAACACAAAACAAATAGGTAGGGCAACTTAAGAAATTAGAATGAATTTGATTCCAGGACTTTGTAACGGCTAAGAAAACACATCTGAATGGGGTGTCTGAGATTCAGGAAATTATAGTACAGTGGGAAAATTCCAAATATTTTGCCGTTATCTACTAAGATGTTAATGTTTTATTATCTTATGCATCATCTTATTCCTGAGTTTTGCCAATTTAAAGTTGTCTTGCTGAAAGTTAAAAAAAAAAACAAAATAACATTTAAGTTAATTGTAAAAAAGCAGTAGCTCTTAATTTAAAACAAAACCTGGAAAACATTGAATTACTTGTCATTTAAAACTGTCATTGTATGATGATCTTACAGAAGAAAACTTCTTTTGGCTCTGTTGCTTTAATTAATTGTCAATTTATTTTACTGCTTTTTTGGTTTTTTTTTTCAGTAACTAATATAAGTTTGCTTTAAAATGAAATTAGTAATTTTTTTTTTATAATACTAACTCTCGTAGGTCTTGAATGTTTGGTATTAATTGTTGAAAAAACAGACTGTTCACCATTTAAATATTGTACCTCCATTACTGATCCTGGTAGTAGTAATAATATTTTTTCTTCTTGCCAGATGTGTGTATTTTGAATGCTGCATCTGCTTACACTTCCTGCATCTTAATTTGAATGACAAGAAATCGTCTATCCTACTGCTGCTTCTCTGATGTAAGTGATTGGATACCAAACGTTTTGCTATATACCTGACTACAAAAATTTTACTTTGCAGTTCTGTTTGATTTGGGTTTTTTTTTGTTATTTTAATTGGAAAATGGTCTATTTCTAAGTTTGGCTTTCTTCCCTTGTGTATTTATTTATGTCCATAATTGTAAATGTGTTTTTATTTTTTTACAAAAAACATTTGAAAGTGGATGGGCTAAGAGAAAAAACCCCAGATAATCTGTTTGCAAAGTAGCCTTTGTGTTGAGGTTAGGGTTTAACAAAAACCATTTTTCCTCTAAATATTCTTAGCAGATAAACAGGTTTTTTATACCTCTTTAAACTATCTTATGTTTATTTGTCAGCAGGGCACAAGTACATGGATCATTGTATAAAAACTGTTTTTAAAAAAACGCCGTATATACTCTATCCCCCTAAAAAAAAAAAAAACACGACCAAAAATTAGGAGCATTTGCATTTCTAAACAACAACAATGATACTTTTTTGTTAAGCCTTAGTGCAGTGGTTCCCAACCTTTTTCTAAAAATGTTGCTTCGCAGTCCCCCTAGATTTTTATTTACCCTTCGTGGTCCCCCATAAAATCAGCTCGACCTACTACATTATGTTATTATTATGTTAGCATGTCAAGGTTTTTGCTTCTATGTCGTCAAACGAGTATTTCCCAAAATTTCAGAAACTTTTCTATATATAAATAAATCCACTCAGAATTTTTGAAAATATTCAAAAGTGTACTAAAAGCACTTATTCTAAACCGTTAGTCAATTTAAAAGTCTTAAAAAAAACTGTTGAATTAAAATTTATTCAAAATAGGACAATTCTCAAAAATCAAATGAAGAAAAAGTTCAATGAGAGATCTGCACCCGTTTTGCCTTCAATATTTCATCAATGTTGGGCTGTTTTTGAAAGAGCCACTCTCATGTCATGCGTTACATCAAGTTTGTTTCTCGATCTGGTTTTGATTGAAACAAGAGTCGAGAACGCTGCCTCACACTCATAGGTTGTTGCGAACGGAATCAGCAATTTGAGAGCCATCTTTGCAACATCCGGGTATGATTGTACCATTTCAATCCAGAAGTCGCTGCAACGCATCTGGCGAAAATCATTTTTGGCAGCTCCATCATTCACCAAGTCAATGAACTGCTCTTCAATCAGATGGTCTTTGGAAGGCAGCTCGCTGACGGAAATGGAGAATGGATTCGAGAGGTAGTTATAATACTTCTGAAAATCGTGAAGTTCAGGAAAAATAGCCTGCAAGCTCTGTGCAGAGAATATCAACATGATTCTTCATCAACTCGAGAATACCAGAATCAACTGAGAGATTATTTTCATTGAGGAAAGCATTGAGCTCCGGAAATGGTGCAAAATTCTTCCTTGTTAATTTTAAATGCCACAATTCCAGCTTCGTCCTGAAAGCATTCATTTTTTCATGGCAGTGCAGCACAGTGACCTCCTTCCCTTGTAATGCCAAATTAACGCAGTTAACTGCCTCGAATATGTCCACCAAAAACGAAGGGGGCACAAGTCAGTGACCCCTTTGCGGTCCCCTAGGGGACCGCGGACCCCAGGTTGAGAACCACGGCCTTAGTGAGATCTCTGCAACTTCTTGTTAACTAATAGAAAGACCAGTATACCTCTGCATATTGACATAACCCCAGTAGTGTAATGGATTAAAGGGTTGATTTAAAAAAAAAATATATATATATATATATAATACACACACATAAAGAACAGATTTTAGAAAGACATTTATTGATTACAGGTTGAAAAGCATCTGATGTTGCACTGGTAGCATCACACACACAGCACATGTACTCAGCAATGCTCTTTTGCCACAAAAATATTAACAGGAAAATATTTTTGAAACAGTTTAGAAACTAGTTGTTTGTAATGTCAAGTTAATGGGAAAATTTGTAATTCTTCACTTTGCAGCATTTAGTTATATTAATGACCTTCCTAATAAGAACTGTTAGCAAATATTGTTTGTGAACTTTGCAATAATAAAAACATTCACTTTTTTAAAATCTTAAAAATTAAACACATTTAGTTACCTGTGTTTCCATCATTTAGTGCCAGATGCAGAATTTTTTTTTACAGTAGGGATGTACACATTTAGTTCCGTTATGTAAATATTTCCTATAAGCAGACACTGATTGTTACTATAGCTACTGGCATAATGTAGATTGTGTGGCATGTTTGTAATTATTCAAATTATAAATATCACAATACAGATTAACTCTATTTGACCTACTAATCACTGTTCCTTATAATTTCACTACACAATTGCTATCTCAAATTCAAGTTGTTCACCATTTCCATAATTATGGACTTGGATGCATACATGGAAGAAAGAATTCTCTTCTGTGTTGAATCTTGTAAAATGCTTGCTATTATTTATGTCATTCTCAGCATCTTAGATAGATCAGATTTAATAATAATAATAATAATAATAGTGTAAATCCATTTTGTGAGTAATGTTGTCACTTGTGAATTATATTTAATTGAAAAATATTTTTGGTTTATTTTCTTAATATAGAAAACTTCATAGCTGTGGCAGCAAAGGTGAAAATGTTTCAAATGGCATAGTTCTGTTCATTGTTGTTTTTATTATTATTTATTTTGAAAGAGAAGGTACATTGTTTTTCAGGCTGAATATACCATAGGTTCAAAACTAATCCCATATTAGGGTTAAACTAACATTCAGTTTCTCTAACATCTGTCTGCCCACACCAGCAAAAACAACCCAGTACTTTCTATCATAAACTAAAGGAACAATACTCGTTAATAGTTCACCTAAGAGTAGAAAGTTTTACTAGAATTTTTTTTAAAAATCTACATAAGTTGTATGTAGTTGTATTGTACATGTGAGTTTTTCCAGGATAAGTATAATTTTGATAACTATAAGCATGACTACTAAACATTTTAGCAAGATGTCCATAATGATAATAAAAGTAGAACAAGTTAATTATCCATCTTGATGGAGTCTCTATCCTTAGATTAATCATTGCTTGTGCTGTTTGCTTTTGTAATATAAACTTAATGATAAGATAGATAAATTAAATGTGAGTTGTAACATTGTATCTAGTTTGCTCAATTTTAAACTCAGCTTAGATTAGAGTTTAGATATGTTTTCTTCATTGTTTCTCACTTGCTAACTTCTAGTGAAATATCAGCTTTACATCTGATTAATTAAAACATTAGGTAACCTTATGTTAAGATGGGTTTCATGTCTGCATTTTTGTTATATAGTTTTTAATTTTTGTATTTTTCTCTGACATTTTGAGTAAGGAGGGTGCAGATCTAAGTCATTTGGACCTATATTTGCTTTACTATTTTTAGTACCAGTGACTTTAATCCTCACATCTTTTAATTAATCATTAAGAAAACAGAATAACTTTTTTTAAAATTCAATTATATAGAATATTATATCTTCTTATATAAAAAAGTATACAGGCAACTGGATTTAGGAGGCTAATCAAAACTACCATTAGGAAAGATCACAGCTTCTCATTAGAACATTTACAGCATATTTGAATGTTATTGTAGAATATCAACACTGTATTCCTTCTGTAATCTGATTATTACAAATTTCCTTGTCACATCCTATAGAAATGATCAAACTAAACCTTCGAAAAATACATTATTAGATAAAATGCACTATTTCAGTTTTTGTTTGTTTTGTTTTTTCAATTTAAATTTGGCCATTATATGCAAATTAATTTTTTTACTTGTTCTCACATCTCAGTCTGTGTAGAGAAAAAGATGAAAATAAACAGCTTCTAACAACTTGTTAATTTACTAACAAAAAATAGTTTTGTCAAGCCATACTTTAACTAGCAGTCTCTGTTCGGAATATTGAAAACTTATTTTGACAGGCTAAATGATGTTCAGAGCTATGTTCAGATGGAATAAGTTCTATTCAGAATGTTTTACCTCTTTCTATGTACTAGTTAGGAGCCAGAATTTTCTCATTCAGTTTTAAATACAAATCTGTAAATTTGATTTTTAAACTCTAGAATTAATGTTAGGAGAACAAAAAAATATCTTAATTATTTTGGATAAATGCTTTCAATCGTAATGCTAAAAATCAAGAATAAAATTTAAAATTCAAAGTTATGTTGTCTATTTGTTAAAATTTATTATTAACAGAATGGTAAACTATAAAACAAAATCTCATGAGTGTCACTGCTTTTATTCTTATAGAAAATCAATTTGCCTTTAGTCAGTCAGAAGTACATCAGCACAGTTAATTTTGTGTGTATAAGTGAGATAGATCATTCACTTTCTCCATTTACAGTACATGTTTGATAACTGATAAACATCTGAATTCAAAGTAGTACAACTCATTTAGAAATACTTACATATGTCTGAAAGTTCAAAAGGCTATAATTTTGACAACAGATATCTAGAGAAAGCTTTGTGTGTACAATAAAAGCAATTTATGCATAATGGACATTTTTTTATTTACGTAACACTGAAATATGAGTAATTAGTGGACATATGAACTGAGCTTTCTTGCTGCTACATATTAACTAATTTTTCATTAGCTTATATGTGTGTGTGTGTGTGTGTATGTAATTATGTATGTACATGTTCACACACCACTCAAATTTGTATTTGTTGTAGGCATGTATCATTTTCTAGACATTGCTGTTGGCTTATTTTTTATTTTTACATTATTTTGACTAATTTTCTTTGAAACAGATCAGATCACTTTTGACCTGAGTAATGACTCATTTTGGCCTGCAGTTTTTTTTTTTTTTTTTTTGTGTGTGTGAGAGAGAGAGAGAGAGAACTAGAGAAAGATGGAAGGCTGATGGAAGGGGAATTGGGTGTATATTATAGAGGAGGGAATCTTCTTTCACTAGATGGGTCAACTTACAAAGCAGCAGCTCTGAAGGAATGTGAACAAAAATTTAACTTGCTTGTTGGAAACAGCACTGTTTGGTGGTGTTCTACTAAATTAATCAATAGAATTAGCCTATATTTGTAATTCTGAGCAGCAGCATTGATCAGGGAATTGCAGTGTTTACAGTGTGTATCAGGAAGCAACTGGTTGGGGGTGTGTGGAATCAGTAATGGATTCAAGGAAGGGCTATATGGAGGACTGGTTTACATGTGATGGAGAAGCAGCAAGCTTGGCAGCAGTTATCTAGGGACTAATATCAACAGAGCAGAGGAGGGCAATCTGATAGCTGAGTCATCCTAGTCATTTAACTGCTATGGGGAGAAAGAGACTTCTACAGGAGAACATTTACCCTTTGACCAGCTTAGTTCCTTTGTGGCTAGGCATGGCTGTCTGAATGAATAACCTTGCACTTGTGTATTTAGTTGCCTTGGTAATGGTATCAGAAATATTCCTGAAATGAATCTATAGGTAGGTAGGTATATAACTTTTCATACATGGAATCATAATTTCAGCTTTTTAATTTTTATGGATCTTGCTATAAAATGTACACAAAAGATATATTTATGTGGAACTTCATTTATTTTACTGAAGATGCTTTTTATACATTTTTTTTACTTAAAAATATTTTACAAGATATCTTGAAATAAACTTTGAGCATTTCTTGAATCAATGCCACATTGCTGCATAAAGTACTGAGCTCAGAATAGTATATAGCCCAGTAGTATTTGTTTATGCATCTCTGATCTTTTTTGCTTGCTCTGAATAGTTTACACAAAATGGATCTTATTGCTGAAAATTTGTTTCCATGGTTACTGTAGAATGTTCACATGTATGGTATGATCAAAACAAATAGTTAGCATATTTTTCCTGTTATTTGCATCATTCTGTATTAGTATTTAATGTCAGCAAAGTGGTCCAGCAAATAAAGGAAACTTTTTCCAAAATTCTTATTAATTTTTGGGGGAGAGACTTCATGAAGAGGGCTATTTCAGCTTTTTTGTAACTGAAATTTTAAATGTTATCTTAGTACAGACTAAGTATGTAAACTCAAACTTTGTTGTCATGGTGTTGTATTATATTTTGCAGAGAGACAATGATTATTTCTGATGTGACTGATCAATGACAGCGGTAGCCAGGTGACAACTGTTGGTGCTTCTTAGAATCTCAAGTAAGTTTATCATTTACTCTATATTGTAATCAAACGTGTGAAAGAACATACTCTATAAATAATTTAACTTGTCTGGTTTTGAATCTTATTAGGCCTTGCATTGAAAAAATGCCATATTTATTTGTTTATTTATATTTTAATGGAAAGTTGAGTTTATTTACAAAGAGCAAAAAACTGGAACATTGTATGTAGATATGATTTGGGATGGAAAGCCCTTTGATAGCTCCAGGTAGAGTTTGATCCATATCTATCATCTCAGGGCATTCAAATTTTAATTCCTAGCATCCACTTTTTAAAATCTGACTGAACAAAGTGTAAGTATTTATTTTTTTGTAAAGTTTAGTGATGAAAGTAGCTGAATGCTATAAAAAGGTCATATCATGGTAAGTGAATTTTTTTTAAAGGTCAGATTGAGGTCATTGTTAAATGGAAGATATTGTTTTCATATATAAACTCTCAGCTTCTGCTTGTTATCATAAAGGTAAACATCATCAAAGTTACATTTTTTTTTCCCAAGGACTTAAATGCCAGAGATGAAGCTACTGAGACAGGGTAAGGCAAGAAAAGCTGACAATGGGGAGGATCACTGATAAACTGAATGAAGCTTGTAATATCCTGCCATCCATCAACATCTATTCTCTAAATTTATTATTATTAATAAAAGGTATTTAACTTATTTTAAAAATATGCTGCTGCTATTGTTCATGTTGTTGTTCATCTCAATTTTCATACTGATATAAGTATAAAGAAATTAAATGTAACTTATATATATAATCTTTTTGAATAGGGTCTCCCTTCCCCCACTCTCTCACCTTTCAAATTGTGTTGTGATTAAGAAACTTCACTTGAAATGCATTGTATGAGCATTGTTTTATTGGGGGGCGTGGTTCAAATGAGTAAGTTTAGGTAACGACTACTTTAAATCTTTCCCATTACTTTCTAGGCTAACTAGGGACTAACTGTGTACATTGACCAACATTGTAGTCTCATTTCTATGTACTACTACCACTGCATCACTTGCTGGACATGTTCTCAGTTACAGATCTATCAGTTTTTCTTAAATAAGAATTTTATGTTGTTTTTGTGTAGATTTTTTAAGAAATTTTTTTTTTTTTTAGATTTCTTTTTTCTTAGAGTCTGTGTTTGTGATTTTTAAAATTAAATAAATCTTTCTGTTCATCGTGTTAAGGACTTACATTTACCATGATTATATAGCATCTGTATAGAAAACATTAACTAAAGGTTGCCATAGATCTTATTGAAATAATAAACTGAAAAAAAGAATTAAAGGTGTTGGTAAAGACTGAATTTTGCTTCGCCACCAAAAAAAAAACAAGAGGTCCACTGTAAATGGTTAAGGTTCATCAGAAAACCAACACAGATGGCTGCTTTTCTTTTCTGAGGGCTGACAGGGATAGTGTAACTGCCTGTGTTTCCAAAAATATCCTAAACTGAGAGTTTTATCTACAAAATGATGAAAACTAGTCAAATAAATGTATGCACAATTTATTCTGGGAAAAGGATTTTAAAAAAAAAAAAATGTTAAGAAAATAACACTGTGGGTGTTCATCCGGCTGAAATAGCATCGTGGTAATGTTGTCTGGTCCCAGTGTTTCTCACACATTCCCCCCTCTCAAAAAATGTTTAACGGGAGTGCAAAAGTATAATTATAGAAGTTGTATAAATTAAAGAAGTTAAAAAAAATTTTTTTAACTTATTTTATTTAAAAAAAAAATTTTTTTTTAGCCTGTAGTGATTTTTAATTAAATGATTTAAATTAATCCCATTCTTCAAACTTTTATCAGAAATATTTCACTTTGCATTTATTATTTTATTATTTACTTTGTTTATTTTCTGTTTGTACATTTCCATCTATGAAACCATTCTGCAGTACTAGGGTTAAAATGAAATGGATACATATATATATATATATAAGCAACTGGCTGCTTAATTCAATCATTCTCACAGTCACCATTAAAAGAGTAACTCAGATGTCACACTCTGCTGCATTTACATTTAGATGTAGGGAATATCTCTGATGTTTCCTTGCTGTTTTCACAAACAGACTATTAATTTATAGTTAATATTAATTTCCTCTTGTGATTTTTTTTAAAAAATTTGTATTGGTGGTATTAATTTCCTGTTGCTTTCAATACAAGCTGTTAGGAGAAAGTCGTGGTTCTCTATATACTGGGAGATGTTTATTGAAAACTGGACCAGTGGATTAGTGCTATTATTGGAAAATCAATAATGTGTTGATCAACAACTTTTCAGTTCAATGTACCAAGGTCAAATAATACTGGTAATTATTAGCTCTTTTAGAATGACAATTAGGCTGAAAAAAAGACATACAAAGATCAATTTTTTTGTTTACTAAAGATGAAAAAAACGCTTACCAGTTTGTGTAATTGCCTGTCGGTTAACAGTAAATTTTTTGTTTTTATTATTAAAAGACCAGCATGTGATTTGTGTCAGTTATATTCCTTTGTCTAGATTTTTTTGAGTTTTATGTGGAGTTTTCCTTCCAAGAGAATCTGCTGTCTTTTAAAAGATCTCTCTCTCTCTCTCTCTCGTTGGTAATCTTTAGAGATTAAAAGCACAAAGGGGCTGCTGTACTAATGAAAAATGAAACAGAAAGCAAAGCTAACACAGCATTTAATGATTCAGAATTTTCAAATGATCAAAAGGTTTAGTGAAAAAACAGACAAATGTTTACTAAACTCTGCTGAGCAGCAGAATAGAGAGTTTATGAACTTAGTTGAAAGAAAGAAAAAAAAACAATACTAGAAAATCACTAGAATGGTGGAAAATAAAATCATAAAAATCTAAATACTAACTGAAGGCACATCTGATCAACATTTTTACTTTTGAGTTTGATAGGAAGCAGAAAATCTTGTTGTTGTTGTTGTGAATAAGAGAGTTGGATATGCTGTAGCACAACAAAATAACTCTGGCCGCAACAGGCAGCGAGCAAGGCGTTAAAAGTTTTGGTGTCAAATAATTTTAAAAAAAACTTTTTTCTGTAAATGTTTAAACTCAACATTATCCAAAAATTGTACACGTGTGTCATGCTGAGCACAGGTTTAAATCTGTAATGACAGCAAAACCATGACAGACCTTACAATTAATCACACATTTTCCCCATTTGGAGAGACACCTATTTTTCAGGTGTCCAATTGTTCCTTGGGTCATTATCAAGTTGTTCACTTGTTTTCAAACTACTATGAGATTCATGGCTTGAATCAACTAGCAGTTGTGTTAGAATAAGTACTTGCTATATCAGCAACTTTATAGATGAGACTTCTTTCATTCTCCTAAAGTGTAGATAGGCATCCATGGATATGTAAGAATTTGAATTCCAGTTCTCAGGATACTCTAAGCCAGTGATTAGCAACCTAGGCTGGTGAAATTGGGGACGTGAACTAACCACAATCCCACAAATAAGCTTAAATGTATTTAATACGGGCCAAATACTTAGAGAAATGCTTATTTATTTATGCTTAGTTAAATGATATTGAGCTCCAAAATAGATTTTCCCATTCCTAAGTGCAAACAACTCAACAAAACAGGTGCCCTGCAGACATTATTCTAACTGAGCAACTTTGGCAGGGGCTGGGTTTCATTGTGTGAATGTGTGGGCAGTGGTCAACAAAATGTCTCATGGGCTGTTGGGTGCTCACCACTGCACTAAGCAAAAGGATAATTTGGAGCCCTAAAATATAAACTCAAAAAAAAAAAAAACTTTTTTTCTTGTGGCTTTTTCATAATTATTATTTGAGAATTTTCATAGAATTACACTCTAAAATTGTACTGAATATTAAAATTAAATATTGATATAATTTTATACAAAGCAGATATATAGGCTGCATAACTTTGGCATTAGTTTATTATAGTAAAATCTAAGTTTTATTTAGGCATTGGCCAAAAATTGTGATAATTTTATAGAATTTTTTTCCTAGTATACATTAGGGCTGATCTCTTGGCAGTAAGATTATTTCAAAGTACTCTTTCCATCTTATTTGCTTTTTACATATAATTTATCCTTTTAGCCATCAGATTGACATAGAAAGCTTGCTGGAATTTTATATATTTTCAAGCTGATATAACATAAAAATATTAAACAAACGGGTGTAGATATATGTTTAGAATTTTAATAACATTCTATTATCAAGGTTTAATTTTTCAGAAATAGCAAAATTGCATAATAATTATAGTTTTAAAAGAATAAACATTCAGTGTGCATTGGTTATCAGAGCATTAATACTGAGCTATTCTATGGTCAGGCATTCAACCAGCCTGATACATGGATATTTTGGTATATCGAAGATAAAATCATTGCATACCTACAGCCAATATTGATCAACTGGGAAAAGAGAGTATGCTGGGTTTTTTACAGAATATAAATATCCTTGTTATAATTCTGTAACTGACCTTAGTGAAGACCCAGGTTTATTCCAGTTATTTTTGTTGTTGATAATCTCAGATGGCAAAACATTTGTGATGAATTCAACATCTTCCCAGCAAAAGGTAAAGGCAACAGCTTTTCACATGATGGCTGATCAAAACAAAGAATTTCCAATAATGGCCACAATTTAGATTAGAACAATTCCTCCATTTTTTGTGATGCTAATTCCTTATCATCTAACAAATGTTTTTGCTCAAAGATTAAGATGTTAAAATGTGATTTTTATCTGTGGAGAAAAACTTGAAATATTTTTTATTGTTTTACTGTAAAATAGTGACCTTTGGCTGTCCAGTACATTTCCATTTCGATATATCAAATAAGGTAAAATGCTTCTTTTTTAAAATTAAAATAAAGCAGATGCTAGAATTATTGATATACTTTTAACTTCACCAGTATATTCTAGTTTCATCAGAAAATGAAAAATTGAATTAGAATTAATATCAAAGCTCAAAAGTCAGTGAAAATAAATAGGCAGTTTACATTTAAAAAGAAAGATAAATTAGTTGATTTTATAACTGGACAAGTGAATAATGAGTTGTGTGCTTATACAAACACAGATAAGTAGATTTATTTATTTTAGAATTAACAAATAACTTTCTTCTTATTAAATGGAATTCAGCTCAAATGTCATAATACAGGGTTTTTTAATTAATGATTGGTGTTTATTCTCATGGTCAAGTCTAGTTTTCTCATGCCCTAATATGCAGACTAGAATCTGGAGCAGTGGTAATGATAAGCCTGAGAGTTTTTTCTGCTTGTTTGACTTTTACTCAAGCTAATCCACAGAGACAATATAACTCCCAGAAAAATTAATCTCTGCTAGCATACTGCATTAAGGCAGTATAATCCTGTACATCAAGCCTTAATAAAACTTCCCTTAGATTTGTGAGTATTCTTCAAGCTTATTATTTTTAGTTTGTTTATAGATTATCAGGTGTAAAGTAAGTTATGTGCTTTAATGCTTCAAATAGATTATTTTATTTTACACAGATGTGATTTGTTACTAAACCATTGTAGTACAGACAGCAAGTAGAAATTCTCAAAATGTCTCTTGTAGGTACAAACTTGGGAGCAGCATGAGTCGTCAAACAGCAACATCTGTTAAGGGGAGAGGACACAGCCAGCAAAGTAAGTTTTCAGTTTATCTGACTCTACTAAGGAAGATGCATAATTATTTCTGTTGTTTGAATGGAAATGTAAGGTTCTATTTGTGCATTTGTATATCAGTTAGTAATCTTAATGTGATACATAATAACTAGCACCAGTTATTGAAATTGCACCCTGCTTTTTGTGTACAAGTTGTCTCTCGCAATTTTTGACAACTTAAAAAAAAAAAAACAATCTAAAACTTTTGTTTGCACATGCGTTCTCACATACTCACTTCCCCATGATAGCTTTAATGTTGTACTTGTTTTATTTTCTTATTTTTATTAATATTCTATTAAGGGTTTCTGATGATTTTCATGCCTTTAATGTGTTTTTCATTAGGGCATGAAAATACATTCTCAGCAACTTGCTTAAACCATAAATAATTGTCTTTTAAAACTTTGAAAAATATCTGCATGGTAATTTATTCATAATTATTCAATAGTAAAAATTGCAGAAAGTTTTGTAAATTCTAATCTATCTTCCATTTATGTACATCTATAATATATCAGGGTGGGTCTCTCAAGAGCTCAAGTGTTGGCTCAGTTTGGCATGTACCCTCCCAGCCATTGGTTTCTTCTTGCTCTTCTTTGTCAGCTGTCCATGCTGGTTTCATCCACATTTAAAAATAAGGAGTTATAGTGGGAGCCTTTTTTTTTTTGCACACCTGTTTTCATTGGGGAAGGTGATCGGACACCACCTCAGCCATTCCCTGCCATTTGGCTGATTGTTACTAGTTTAAAAATAAAAAGTCTAATGCTCCTTTATGAAAATTTTTCTTTTAACTTACAAAAAACAACAACTCATCTAAAACAAATTAGTGTCAGATTCTGTTCGTAATTTTAACAGATTTCTGTGTGTGCGGATAAACACTAAATGTAATTCATCTTTTCTCTGTGATATAGTTTACGATTCCAAAGAACCAGAAAAGAAAATATTTCAAACGTTGGCCTGCTCATATTTAAAAGAATAATTTAATCAGATTAATGGGATAATAAATAAGATGTGATAAAATATGTTGGCTTGTTTGAAAGGTAACTTGCCTTGAAAGAACACTTGCACTAGATTGACAAAATGTTTTCAGATCACTTTAGTTAGTTTGTGTGGTGGTGTTTTTGTTTTTTTGGTTACTGAATTGTTAAGATGTATTAAGCATAATTATACTTCAAATAAATAACTATTAATTCTTGCAGAACCAGTTATCCTGGTTGTTTTCTGTTTTAAGCCAAGAAATATTTTAATCCTTTTATTATTTACTTTAACTTAATAATCTGGACTAAAGTATTTATGACACCTATTCACAAAATTGCATCATTATTTTTAGTCACATCTTTCTTCCTTTTCACCCCTCCCCTCACCTCTCTAGTTACCTTAATATTGAAAAAATTCCATAAGTAACTGTGTTAAAGTAAAAGAAAAAAAATTGCTCTCATTTTCAGAATTGTCTCTTATCTTGAAAGAAGAGATACCATGTTTTCAGTTATTTAAAAATAAAAATTTTACAATACCTCTGTTAATATTTTGATAGATAAAATGAAAATTGATTCTTTAATCTGTTATATTCTGATGAATTTTTTCTTATCATTTTTATAAATATATATATATATTAGGGTGATCCTTAAAGGTAGTTAAATTTTAAAGTTTCCCCTCCGATTTTGTTTCATTATAAAATAAAACACCATGTAAAGTTGTATCCATGTTGAACTGCTTAGAAGTTGCTCAGTGAGATTAAAATTCAGGAGCTAAGTGGTCAGATTACCCATAAGATATAATATAGCCTAAATATTTATGTTGCAAACAGATTATTTGAGAATAATCATTACACAATATATGATAAAATCACGTATGGTATACAGCCAACCCCCGCGTAATCACGGTTTGGCATTTGCAGCCCCGGTTATTCGCGGAATCGCAAATGTCTTCCACGATTTTTTATGGTTTTTTTCGTGGCAATATATATTTTTTCACGCTTTTTAACGCTAAATTATTAATAACAATATAATTTACTAGTTTTGTAATATAAATACTAACCTAAATTCAGCAACATATCAATATAAAATAAACGCTATTGGCTGGAGGTTTGAAAGTAGCCAATCCGAGAGCGTTATTCATTTCTCCTCGCTGCTGATTGGCTGCTGCCCACGAGGCACTGTCTCAGGCAGATGCAGCCCAGCATCTTCCCAGTTTACCGCGTGTAGCTATCTCGAGTGTTTTGCTGAGTGTTTCTCTGAGTGTTGTATTTTTTATTAAATTATTATTATACATTTACTTATATTTTTTTTATTATATCTTACGTTATATTTTGACATTTATAGGCATTTTTATGGACCACATCCAATATTTCGCAGTTTTTCACTCTTCACGGGTGCTCTTGGAATGTAACTCTTGCGAATACCAGGGGACAACTGTAGTTGTGGGTGTTTCTTTTTTACTGTCAGGAAAATGCTATCTATTGTCTTGAACAACTTGCTGCAGGAATTTTTTCTGTTCTTCATTCTTAGTTATGATGGAATTATACTCCTCAAAAAGAGCAACACCTCTTCCAGCATTGTTATTTTTTTACCATCTTCAAATCCTCAACAATCTTTAGTGCCTCCTCCTAGTCCTCTCTGAGTTCCCATAACTTGGAATCAAAACTTTAAAAAAAATTGGAATTTTAAGACACCTGAAGAAATATATGGTGTTCTTTGAGAGACGGTATTCCGTTAATGTGTGTTCAGACTTCCTGATATTGACCTGGATCCACTTTGGTGGTTTTTCCATAACTTTCCTCTTTTTTTTTTCATTCATTGCTCTTTTTTGTGTCTTGAGATATGCTAGTGTTGAAGAATGCCAGAACAAGTGAGGTCGTGAAATGGAGTAAGCAGCAGTGAACCTTGCCTTGAGATCTCTAACAACAAATATGTAAATGTCAGATTCTTTCTTCATGAGGAGTGAGCTTGAACTGTTCACTGAACATGAAGATGTTGAGGACTTATATAGCATGGTGCAGAACTCTAGGTAATATGAATAGTTCATGCAGCTCTCTAATCTTCTCTGGGTAGCTTAACCTGAAGTTTGCTTGTTGCAGAATCTATCACATTGACCTTCTACTGTTTCATTTTTCACGTTATTGTTAACTGTATTTTTGTAAGTAGATTGGTCCATGTATTCCAAAGATTCTTGGAATTGCTTGAAGATTGCTGCATCTGGACAATGGGAGAAACCTATACTGTCTTTGAAAATGCTTGCCAGGACAAGTTTTAGAGAATGATGCTGGCATACCAAAAGCAGTATATTCTTGTTTAAGCTTATTTCCAAACAGGACATGCTCCATTTTTCTGACCAGTGCTGCTTGCTGCTTTGCACACAATCACTGACTCCGCTCTTCTAACAAATCAGCTAGAGCAGGAGCTTGAGCCTCGCCAGTAGTGGAAATCAACTTTGGAGACAGGGTTACTGTTCTTTTCTTGTATGGTCATTAAGAAGCTTGCCAAGCCAGTGAGACACCTGTTGTGAACTGTTGCTTTAAATTTTTGGCAAGTTATTTAAAGAAGTTACATTTTGATGTTTTTGGATTAGCAAATGGTTGATAGTTAGTTCCTGTACATCATGCATGACTAAGGCTTTGAGCTGTGGCAGCAAAAACAAATGTTGCTTTTTTATCACTCAACTAGGTTCTGTCCAAAGCAGCAGTGAAATCAAGAGTGAGGATGGTTCTTCTTGCCCTCTTGGGTTTAGAAGTTAATGATTGGTTCTTAAACTACTTGACTTTCTTCACCATGATCTTGGTCTTTATCACTGGCATTGGATGAACTCCACTTAACGGTTTCATTCACTTTCTGCTGTGTTTGCTTTGCACATTGTTTCATTGCTATTATTGCCTCTTTTCTAGTCTCAGTTCTTGAATCCCTTGAAGAAAGTACTTTATCTACCACACTCATATATCTATGATATCATTTTTCTTTCTGTGCAAGAAGAAAATTTCTTTTGGGATCTTGATCAAAGTCAGAGATTTCTTGTGTGCAATGTCATAAAAGATCATGAAGCTGATCATTGAATTCTGCTTCATTAGCTTCTTGTGTCTCTGCTTTTCTTTTGAATTCCTCTTTAGCTTTTCCCATTTTTCAAAAATAGCCTCAAGTTTATTGATGGCATTATGTTCTGGATGAATTAGAGTTCAAATCTTTTTCCAAAATGTTGCAGCTTTCTTAATTACAATCTTTGAGCTTTTGCAAACTGTCTTCAGTGTGATGGTAGAATAAAACACAGCATTTGTTTATTTAAAGGTAATGTACTTCCTGTTCATTCAGTTTCTTCAGAACCAAGTAGCCACAGTGTTGATTTACTTCTTGTTGCAGTATTCATTTGCAATTATATGACTAGAGTCAAACCTAAAATAGGATGTAGAATATTTCTGAATGTTAGAGAGAACAAGCATTGCAGGAAAATAGATGTAGTTTGTGGGAAAGATCCAAAATAGTTTAGAACATTTTAGAATATTCTACTTCAGTCCAGAACATTTCAGAATTATTTGAAATATTTTGAAGAATATTCTGGAATAAAACTTCATTGAAAACCACTAAATGTTAATCAATATTGATGAAATTTAGTGGGAATTTTTAATTTATATATTGGAACAAAATGAGAAGGTGAGAGTATTGAAAATCTAAACTTCCCAAATAAGGACTACCCTATCTTTTCTTTAGAAAATTTTATCTTTTGTTTATTCTTTTTGAATTCCTTCTTACAAAATATTAACTATTAGAATGTTGGCTTTTAGCATTCTTTTGAAGTTCATAACACAGTAGTTTACCCTCGTTATACATAGTGGCTGCATTCCTGCTGTAGTCATGGCATACCTGCATACATATAATCCCCTGTCGCGAAATTGTCTTTGTCTTGGTCCTTTTCTTTGAGAGTCTTTTTGGTGGTATGCACCTCTGATACCTGTTTGAATGTGTTCTGATTGTCTATGTTTTTATCTGTTACTTCATTTGTATCGATTATTGTAAATAAAATCCCTGCAGAAGGTAATTTAATTCTGTTCCATTCTGAATCTCTCTCATAGTGATCTGTCCATCACAATCAATCCTGAATTATGCCCTCAAAATGTAAAATTGGGCATTTGCAGATGGGATAGCAGTGTTCCTCGTGATAACGAAAGCACATATAACAAGGATCAGCTGTATTGTGAACACTTGATTGCAGTCATTAAAAAGAAAAACATAACTGAAAATGGTCGTTTTTTTACCCTGAGCTTGTCTTCATTGTCAGTAATTTCTTAATGCTTTCTTATGCCAGAGGTAAAGTATTTAAAAAAAAAAACAATTTTTGTCAGCCATAATGAATTATCTATTTGTAACTAATTATAATGATTGCCAGGCAATAAACCGAAGGCTGTCTCATTGTGAAACACTAGAATATTATTCTGATTTATTTTTTACTTAAATGGTTTCATACCTTTTTTGATGTTGGAGAGAACCTACAAGGAATAGCAACTGAACTATCTTCTCTGCAGGAACAAAATCTAAGTGAGAATGCTCAAACCAGAGTAGGATCTTCAATTTAATAATAACAAAAGGAATTTTGCTGTTTTATATGATTGGAAAAAAGAGAGAGGGGAATTGATAATTATAATACTGGATTTGTCATCATCACTATATGCTTTCCCTGTTACAAGGATTGCTGGTCCCTATTTCCATATTTAGGTTATGAACTGAGGGATTGTGTGCTTACATACCATACTGACTAGGTTGAATAATCACTCTGCATTGGAGGAAACCAATGTGGCTAACTGGTGAAAAAGAGTGAGAAGAAATCAAGACAGAATGGTACACCAAACTGAGCTATTAACCTGTGGCAATCAAACTCTGGCTCTCAACCTTAGCAGTCCAATAGTCTGCCTCTGGACCATTGTTCTGCCAAAACTTGGATTTTTTAAAAAACTGTTTTCTTTTTTTTTATTGTCAGCCAGATTAAGTGAAACCAGTGAAAGTGTAAATGTATAATGTATTTTTTTTTTTCAGATAAAGTTGTCCAGAATGTGATTTCATAGTTTATGCTTGTGAATTTTATATCTGAAAGTTGGCATGGAGTGAACTTCTAATTTAGCATTTAATTTATTAAGTAATTATTTAAGGTAGATTTAATAAATGATAATGGATAAAAATTCAGTTAAAAAATTGCATTATTTTATTGTTGATTTTTACTGTCCAAAAATTAAACGTTTTAATGCTTCTTTAAGCTATACTTTGATCATCTCTGCATCATATTTTTTTCTATGTCTTATGCTTGCTTAGGGATGTGTGAAATGAAAAAGCATTTAGAATAAAATAATTTCAAACAAAATATTTTCAGAATTTACTAGTTTGATTGTAAATAAATGTTATTAGCAGTCTATTTAGGTAAGCAGTTGGAAACTTCAACACTTGACTTTGATTCAGTCTTATCCTAATTAAATTTTTCATCATTTCTAGCAGACATGTCATAACACCAGAATTGTTAATAGCTATTTTCTAGTTTATACATGTATGCTTCATTTTTCAGTGTCTTCAGTTGTTGGTGTCAAATCCAAAGATCTTTTACTGCTTCCAGCATCCAGCTCGGGTAACAATGATTTGGCCAACTTGTTTGAGTGTCCAGTGTGTTTTGATTATGCACTTCCCCCAATCATGCAGTGCCAGAGTGGACATATTGTCTGCCATTCCTGCCGTCAGAAACTTTCCATGTGTCCTACCTGTAGAGGACCTCTAGGTAAGTTTGTATAGACTCCAGTTTCACTATAATATTTAATGTAATAAACAGATTTCACTTATACACCCATATGACTTATTCATATGATAATTTTTTGTTTTCTATATTAATCTATCTATTTAGCATAATTGCTAGTCTGTGGGCTATCCATTCATTCATTATTCTGATTTGATGCTATCATACTTAGTCATCTACAAGGCATAGGGAAAGGATATCCATTAAGTGACAACTACAACTTTTAAAACTATCCTAATTGGTACAATAAGGTGCAACCTTTAATCCACCTCAGAAAATGAGATTTTGCAAAACCCACCTCAAGTGGACTATTGATCGCACTTTTGCTGACAAAATTTTTGCCCACCATAAGCTGGGGCTAAAGCAGTTTGTGAGCAAATGTTGCACTTGAACCAGTTTTTCATCCATTGCTGTTTTTCTTGCTCTTTTGCCTGCCCAACACCAAAGATCTGGGACCATTGCCCAGTAAGCCCAGCCTTTTTCTAATACATGAATGACTGTGAGAGAGAGGAAAATATGGGGAAAATCCGACTTTTGTATCGCGTCCCATACAGCATGATTTGCCCAGTTTTGATGTCTCGGGTACTCTGTATATTGCTCTCTCTCTCTGCCTACAAATGTTGATCAGCACTCTTCTCATGAAAAAATTGAAATTTTGGATTTTTTCTCAAGACCCAACCCAAGTGGACTATTGGACACACTTTACTGTAATGTTGAATATAGCTATGAAAGGGTATTGCTACTTTGAGCAAGCATAGGTTCTGGAGTAAGGATGAGAGAAAACAATAGCCAAAAAAAAAAAAACCTATCACTATAAGTATAATATTGTTTTTATTGGGTGTAGTGTGATCAAAGTTCATTTTTATCTAAAAGTTCAATTTAATACTATTCTGTGTTTGTAAATGTCCTTATGCACACAAATAAGGTAATTTACCTGGCGTATTCTTCAAATGGGGTCCACAATTTCAAAAGAAAAAGGAAACTGACTGTTAAGTGAAGACTAAACTTGTCTTTAGAACAAATAGCATTTGTTTCCTAGACATCTAAGAAAAGGTCAGGTTTTCTTTGGTCTTAATAGCAAATACATTTAAAAGTATTTATTTATATCACTTACCTGTTACTTTTGGCATCATTGTTTTCACCGTCATACCATCATATTTTGGTAACTTGAGCTAATTTTCTACAGGTAATATAAGGAACCTTGCAATGGAAAAGGTAGCTACAACTGTTCTTTTTCCTTGCAAATACTCAACCAATGGCTGCCCGGCCACCCTACTACATACTGAGAAGTCAGATCATGAAGAAACATGTGAATACAGGTCAGTCAACAAAAATAACTTTATAAAAGGAGATTTTTTATTTATTTAATTAGCATGTCTTCTTTGGTAGTTGATACAAAAGCAAAAAAGAGCAAAAATATTTAAAGTCTTTTTAAAGAAATGAACAGTATTTAATTTATTATGTGTCACCTACTTTGGCTTCACTAAAATTGTCACTCATGAAGAAAGTAAGGTTTAAAGCAAAAGGGTATGGAGATTAAGGTAGAAAAAACCTACAAATACATTTAGCAATGTATTAAAGAAGGTCTTGGCTACTGAAAATTACATGCTTATGAATAGCATTTTACTCTTGTCTCAGCGAATTATTTAGAAATAAATTGTGAAAAACTTTGGGGGGGCTTTGCAAATGTAGCCCTCTTGATCATTTCATTGAAAGAAAACTGGTTGTGATATTTTAGCAGGGCAGATCAGCAAAGAAGCTGTGTTAATTTGTCTTGTCTGCTTTAAACTATGTTTAGGCAGTACATAGTGCAAAAACAAACTGAGAAATGGCCACTTTCTTAATGTGCTTCAGTAAAATTAATCTTAAGATGTAACATTTCACAACTGTTACCACTATTTATAATTATTTGTTATTCCTTCTCTTTATCTATCATGTTGTACCACTTCCCCAGTTATGGGTATTGCAGATCCTAGTCTTGGTTACTAGTTGAGGGATCATGGGCTAACCTACTGCAGGAGGTCACCAAGAGCAAAAGTTCCTAGTAGAACTTTTGTTTTTTAGATGTGGAAGGAAACTAAATGAAATTCTTGCAGCCAGCTGGTGAAGAAAAGTAAATTCAGGGAGGTATGCCAAAAAGGGCCATCTTGGCAGGGATTCAAATTTGGTCCATCAACCATAGCAGTTAACTATTATCTATATACATGTGTGTACGTACACAGACAAAAATAAACAATTACAGCAGATAAAAAATGTACATTTTACAATAATTTTAGTTAAAATTATCAAAATGACCCTTGAACAGATTCAGAGTAAGATAAATGATTTTTAAAAAACTTTACAATTTTTTAATCTATTTATTCTGATGAAAGAAGGTAGGCTCACAGTCTTTATATTGCATATTTTTAAAATTTTCTTATTAAAATAAATTAATAAATTGGTTGTTCACAGTTAACCGTGCAATGAAATTGATATTCGATGGAGGGACCCCATGACATAATATTATCTTTGTTAATCAGTCAGTATTATAGGTGGAACTAAGTTTGCTTTTCTTTTAATTGCATTCATTTTCAAAATGCGCATAAATTTCTCAGCCAACCAATAAAGTTTAAATCATTTCTTCTTAAATAGAATGTAAATCAATCCTGAAGCTTGGCTCTCCTGTCAGTTATCTCCAGAAAACAATGCTTAGTTTAACTAATTAATTAATTTACATAACACTGGTCAACAAGTATTTTTCATCAAGCATATGTCAAGGTGTACTTAGTGTAGTTTTTAATGCTGATTTCAAATATACAATTACTTTTTTGACATCACATACAGTTTTCAAGATGAGAAAGTTTTTTGGTTTTAGCTCATGCATTATATAGAAATTCCAATTAATGACGTATGCATGTATTTCATTTACATCATGGAAACATACCTTTAAAATAAACTACGTTATTCATTGCTGCATAGTTCAGATGCAATATTTCATCATCTTAAATTAACCAATCAAGTTTTGTCTGATGAAATAGGTATTTCAACATCTCAAATTGTCCAGTCATAATTGGTCTGATGAAATATTTCATCATCTCAAATTCAATATAAGTATAACCGTTTGTATCTATTTCCTTACTTGTTTTACAGTGTTAACAATGTCAAGACAGTGTAGAAATCCTCCTGATGTGTTTTGTTATGTCTGTGGACAATTTATTGTGAAAGCTCAAAAATGTACAATAACACCAGAGATCAAGAAGATTTATAAGCTATACTTTGACTGTCCTCTTGGAGATCAGGACAAGTTATGGGCACCACATTTTATCTGTTCAGCTTGCTCAAATGGCTTACGTGACTGGTTCAATAAGAGGGAGAAGTCCATGCCTTTTGCCATGCAGACAAGAGCAGCATACCAGCCAGGACTGTCTAGCGTCAAGAATACACCTCTTGTAGATCCATGTAATGTCCTATTGCCTCCTTTGCACATAAAGCTTGGACTGACGAAACAGTTTGTAAAGACACTAGGGAAGAGAAATGCCAGAGGGTTTGAGTATATTGTAGAAAAGTTTCCCAAAATCACACAGGCGAAGTTGAAAGAGGGTATCTTTGTAGGACCCCAAATTAGAGAAGTACTCAAAGATGTCAACTTCAAGACAACACTAGATGAACTGGAACTGCCTGCCTGGAATGCTTTCAATTGGATCTGTGAGAATTTCTTGGGCAACAAGAAGGCAATGGACTACAAGGATGGCATCAAGAATCTTCTGAAATGTTACTCAGCAATGGGTTGTCGCGTGTCACTGAAAGTTCACTTCTTGGACTCCCATCTGGACTTCTTTGCAGATAACCTTGGAGCAGTGTCTGATGAACATGGTGAAAGATTTCACCAGGACATTAGTGCTATGGAGAAACGGTAACAAGGCTTCTGGAATGACAGTATGCTGGCTGACTACTGCTGGACACTTTACCGTGATCAACCAGATCAGGAACACCACAGGAAATCCAAATCACAATGTTTCTAACTCTGTTGTTCTAACTTTGTCTGTTTTGTCTGACCCATTTTTTGTGTATTCACTCTTTGTAGAATGATAGTGATGATTTTTAACTCAATAAACTCATTTACTTTCTAAAAATAATATGTCCTTATTTATTACGTTAATGATTTCATGTGTAAATATTTGCAAGTATCTACTGAAAAACTGATAAGTGCTGCATACAAATGGAGTGAAATTTTGAAATCAGCATGAAAAATTAGTCTAAAAAAGTTGGTTTGCATTCATAATGAGTATAATACATTTAATTTTGTTGACCAGTGTTATTGCTAAAATTTTAGTAACATTTACAGAATACATATGTATAAATAATATATATTGAATCAACTATTTTCTTTTTTTAAATATATTATCATGGATCTTTGAGGATAACCTATAGGCCATTTACATGATTTTGATATATTATTATTTGTGCAAAACTAGCATCAATGTTCCACATCTTTATACCCAATTTGCACAAACTACACCATTTATCCAGTGGTTTTTCTAACTACATTTTAAACAAGACACCATCCCATGGTGCTGGATGTTCTCTCTGAGCTATCAGCGGTAATTTTTTAAAAAATTATTTAATTGAAATGAACTTGGAATTTCCATGTTAAATTATAGAAATTGTGGCTGTAAGGAAGAAAACTGAAACGAACCACAGTTGTTAATGTTAGCAGCCTTAATATTTCATCTTTTCTGGGTTTTTTCCAGACCATACTGTTGTCCCTGTCCAGGAGCATCCTGCAAATGGCAGGGCTCTTTGGAACAAGTCATGCCTCACCTCATGCAATCACACAAAAGTATAACTACTTTACAAGGTAGGTTTCTGGCCGCCCTCTCAGCCTGCGATTGTTTTGTGTGAAAGAAATGCAATATAAGTGCAGGAGTGAAAAGAAAAAGTAATTCTTCAGTTTTTAAAGTAGTTTTTAATGAAATGAAAAATTCAAAGGGAATTTTTCAAAAATTGAATTAAGTTATCAATTTGTTCACATTGTAATTTTACATAGGTAATTTTTTTGTTTTACTAGAGCATATTTAAAATCCTTTTAATGGAGCAGCAGGCCCTGCTATGTGCGCCACCTAGGTGTGGTGCTTTCTGACTTATACACCAGCTCGCTCACTGCGTGCGTGCATGTGTGCTAATTTTTTTTTTTTGCTCTGTTTAATTTGAAATTTACAATGTAGCAAATTAACATATTGACAAATATTTATTTAGATCACATTTTACATAATTAAAATATTTATTAAAACCATTTTAAAAGATATTGTATTCAGGGTATGATTATCATCATTTTTTTAACTCCTCGAACTTTCAAAATGGAGGCCAAATAATGGAAGTATTTTTTTGGAGAGATACCTCTTTCTTAACTGCAAGATATTTGGATTGCACTTAGTGAAGAAGTTGATTTTGATGTACAATACTGTACTTTTTTCCTCTGTCTTATTTTCATCATGTGCAATTCATTTAAGTAGAATATTACATTTATAAAACTTTTGTATACAGCTTAATGTAGCTTTAATGACTGGAACTCAGCACACTATTATTTCAGGAGAGGACATTGTCTTCCTAGCAACCGACATCAACCTTCCTGGTGCTGTAGACTGGGTAATGATGCAGTCATGCTTTGGCCAGAATTTTATGTTGGTATTAGAGAAGCAAGAAAAAATTGATGGTTTACAAATGTTCTATGCGATAGTACAGTTAATAGGAACAAGAAAACAAGCAGAGAACTATGCATACAGGTGAGTGCAATGTTTGTTTTAACAGTTCTCCAGTTTTGTAAAATAGTTTATAGTTTCTACTTTCTTGCATTTATAATTAAGCATTTAATAGCACGTTTTTTTTTTTTTTGTAAATTTATAGTCATTTTATATTCTGTTTTTGGTAGAAGGGGGGTATCAATTCAAGTAATTATCTGAATAAATGCAAAACTTTCAAAAAAAATTATGAAATTTTGACAATTACATGAACATATACTGCAGAATATATTTTAGCAGCATGAAGTAGAATGTTGTTATATTTATTTAGAGAACTTTAAATAAAAAAGTTAATAGTGAAACAAAGTTTTTTTAAGATTTTTATATATAAAAATCTATTGTGCTGCTAACAATACCCAACATGAAGAGCTGCTATTCCCAGTTTGTTTGTTTTTTTAATTGTTGTACAGTGAAAAGAGAAACAATAGATAGTTTTAAATTTTATTATTTTTCCTGTGTTTTCATATGTTGTGTGCCTGTTTCCGTGTTAAGTTGTTTTGTTTGTTTATCTTGCTTATAAACTGCTGTTCACCAAACCAGACCTTTACAACAGATTTAGGTACATGGAGATGAATGTTTTCCCTTCATCTAATGTTTTGTGCATCTGGAAAAATCTGCTGAGTGGAACATTTGAGCATGAACCATGAGAACGTAATATTTTCTTAGACTGCTGCACTACCACTGTTTTAGAAAGGCCACAATAATCATACTAGAGGCAGAACAGTTAAATAGAGGGAATTCTACTTTCTTGGAGTTGCTACTTTATAACAATTCTTATCGTTTTGGTCATCGCCTCCTATCTCTTAAGATGGTGGTGTTTGTTCATCTGGACCAGTGTTTCCCAACCTTTTTTCGCAAATGCCCCCCTAAAACACTTGGATGTTTACTACCACCACCCCCCTCCCAAATTCTACCTTTATGTAATATAGTTAGTGGTTGTAATTGAGTTTAAAATGAATGTAAACAGTTTTATTATTTTACTTATAAAGGTATATTTTTATTAATATGATTAAAATAAGAATAATTATAATAGCACACATTGTTTATTAATGTGATCCCTGTGGCTGATGACCAGCTGCAAGTTTTGCAATATTTGGTTCCAAATTTGATAAAAGAAGTCATAAATCCCCACACTGCACTACTTCCATTCGATTTCTATTCTTGGTCAAAATTTGATTTACTGTGCTAAAACCTTTTCCCACCAGATAGGAGGATGGAAAAGCAATAAAAAAAATAGCTTGGCTTCATTCCACAATGTAGAATACTTCAGACTACATTGCAACCACATTTCACACAAGCTTTGATTTTCAAAAATCATCTTTACTACTACTTCATTTTGTAAATCATTGATGGTCTCCTGTAAATCAATTTTTTGTTCTTCTATTTTGCACACAAATGGGTTTTTTTACCCAGTCAGGAATCCTCAGTTTAATCAAGTCATTAAATCTCGTCTCAAAATCTTCCTTCAATTGCTGTAAATGTGCACAGTAGGTCCTCAGATTATAAAGGCTTTTCATTGATGGAAACTGACAGAACTCCCCTCTGCCAAGGTTTCGCTTGTACAATTCAATTTTACTTATGAAGCTGTTGACTGCATTCTTTGCATGTATTAGATTAAAATTGTTTCCTTGCATTTGCAAATTCAGGCTGTTCATCCTGTCATAAATATCAGCTAAGTAAGCCACATCTCCACGAATAAAGTCAATGCCTTTTGCTAGTTGGTCATCATGATTTATAAGTAAAAATTCAACAATAGTGTTGTAAAACTGGAAGAAGCGTTTCAAACAGAATCCCTTTGACAGCCATCAAACTTCAGTGTGGAGAAGTAGTGTTTCAAAATTTTCATTGTTTTCTTCTCATAATTGACGGAACAGCCTAGTGTTAAAAACCCAAGCTTTGATTTTGTTAACAGCATATATTACTAAGGTCAGGCTTGGCGACAGCTGCTCACTAAGCTTTTTAGCAGCAAGGTATTGCCGATGAATTACAGTGAATTGTGAATAGATCAGGCACTTCCTTTTTCATATATGACACCAGACCAACTTGGCAACCTGTCATAGATGGTGCATGATACCATATTGCTGAAGGAAACATTTTTATCTTCAAGGTAACCTTTTAAAACTTCAAAAATTGTTTCTCCCTTTGTATCCGTTTTCAATGATTTACAGAAAAGCATTTCTTCATAGATTTTCCTTTCTTTAACAAAATGCACATAAGCCATCAATAAAGCTTCATTGCCTCGTACAGTTGATTCATCAAGCTGTATGCTAAATTCAGTCCTTTTAAGTTCCAAGCACAACTGATTTTCAGTATCCTCACCCATTTCATCAATCCGGCGAGAGACAGTGTTATTACTGAGAGGAACCGATTTTAAAAAATCTATAGGACCGTGGTAAGAATTTCAGAAACTGAGGGTATTATTAGAGTCTCTCCAGTTGTGTGTGGTTTTCCACATTTAGCTATTAGTTGTGATATCTTGTATGAAGCAATTGTCAAGTTTTGGATTAGATTTTTTAAATATATCTAGAGTATGGCGTCTTTCAAATGTCTCCTTCATCTTTTGTAACTGTAATATATCATATGAACCTTTTTCCGGCTGCTTTTTCAAAAAGTGCTCTTTTAGACGTGATGGTTTCATAGCTTCATTTGATAAATTATTTTCACAAAAAAAGACACACAGGTCGCCGATGATCTGAAGGTAGAGCGATAAATCCATACTGCAGGTAGTTTACATTATATTGGCGAACTTTGGTTTTACTTTCTCTGTTTTTTTGTTGGATTGGCAGAACTACTTGAACGATTTTCATCATTTTCCTGCTTGCTCATAATGGTAAGAAATATCTAAGATTTAAAAGCAAAAGTTTTTCGAGTCACCAATATCACGAAAAAAAATACGTAATTACTAATACTTATATTTAAACTTTTGATCAAATAAGTTCAAGTAAGTAAATACGTAGTTTAAAATAATTTCTATGCCGAAAGAATGACAAAAAAACAATGTATTTTCATAAAAGCAGGAGATGTTTATGCGTATGCTCTTCCATAGCAAAAATTGCCAATGGTTAAGATTATCGAAAACATGCGAAGGTTCTCCACTTTGTTCCAACCAAAACAAGAAAATAATTGAGATCCAGATTTTTCTATTTTAATTATGTTTTTTTTAATATATGATGTCGAAGATTTTTTTAAAAGAACAAACAAAAAAAAAAGAGAGTGCATTGCTACACTTGAGTTAAAAACTACTTGAGCTGGTTTTGATCTGTGAGAGCAAACATCAATTTAAGTAGGTTTAAAATCAAGATATTTTCTTCGAAAGTCTGACCGCAGTGCTAAGGTCTTCGAAAATTGCATGGGAATAAACTTGGATTTAAATACTTTACTTACCCTGTTTGTGGTGAAGTTTTTTTTTGCCTAGTCGCTATCGTCTGCCCGCAGGTGAAAAACTTCTTTGACAGAGTGAATAGGTGGACACTCAAAATGGATGGCACCCACTAGAAGTCCGGATAAAGGGTTGATATCGTCAGAAATTCAGGTTTTAAAATGCTTGATTCCACAATTGGATTTTTCTGAAAATTCATCAATTTGAGTCATGTGGTGGTTTGCTGACTGGTGACTGAAAGGGTCATCCATTCTTCTGAGGACTGAGCTTATCTATTTTTAGCTACAGTGGTGCCAAGATATCTGAGATTTTAGGAAACAAGGATAGGCTGGAAAAAATTGGGGGTTAGGTTCCTTGAATGACCTGTCAACTGATAAAGATCAAAACGATGATAGGCTGCTGCTGGTACATACCCAACAACAGACGACAATTTATTTTGATACATAGCCATTTAATTGCATTAAAGAAATTGCTAATTGAAATAGAAGGGATCAAGGAAAACTTCAGTCAGGGTGGACAACCATTGATTGAAAGATCCACACCGATGTGCCGAGATCTTCGGGTCTTGGTATTAATAACACATTGGGATATCCGTACATTTTTAAACCAAACATTTTAAAAATCTATAAAAATATAATCAGATTTGGCAGCATGGTCTGTTGTTCTTCCCTTATCTTTACTTCACTGATGATGATATACAAATTTGCTAACCACCCACCCCCTCAAGCTTCTAAATGCCCCCCCCCCCAAGGGGTGGCACAGACCCTGTTGGGAAACACTGCTCTGGTCATTGATGTGGTAAGATTGATGTGGTTTTGCCAGTTCTGTTTAGTATACTCTAATAAAATAGTCTTCTGCGGCCCTTTGCATTTTGCTTAGTTTTCTGACCTTGGTTACACAATGAAACAAATTTTCAAAAAGTTTTTGGTTATCCTGGTTTTTCAATTGGTTAATGGTCGTCAGTTTTGGTGAGCTGAATACTAACATAGCACTGGTTTTTCTAAAGGGTCAGTTTTTCACTCAGAATGTTACTTTAAACATTTTAACACATCACTACTGATAATACAGGTATAACTAACTAACTTTTCCCTGACCAAAAAGAAACAATCATTTTAACTCATGGAAAAAGTTTATTCATTACATTTATTTAATTCTTAAGTGCAGTAAAAATCTATATTGCAGTTGCAGAAATCAAAAATGCACAACTTTCTGGGCTTTTCTTCTATGCATTTGAAGTATCATCAAGAATTAGACCCACATTATAGTCATCCATCATTCTGACATCCCATCTTCCCTGATGATATCTTTTTTCCATTGTTAGGATATCTTGGTGAAATCTCTCACCATGCTCTTCACTGAAATTTCCCATGTTGTCTTTCAAGAAATCTAGATGAGAATGAAGGTGAAGCTTGGGAGACATTCTGCATCCAAACTTTTCATACTTGTTGATTAAATCCTCAATCAATATATACATATAGTTTTCACTACTTCTGTTTCCCAGGAAATTTTCAACAACTAAACAGAATGCCTTCCATGCTCTTTTTTCTTGGTCTGACATCTTTTCTGATTTGAGCATTTAATGAAACTTTTGTTTCTGAAAGATTTAGAAGCAATTCACAAATGTGTTGGAATACTTCACTTTCTGTGTTAAGAGCTTTAACGAACCTCTTCACAAGCACCAGTTTTATGTGCAGTGGAGGCATGAGGATTTTTCTGGTCTTACCAAGGGCTTGTATTTAACATTTTGTTATCCAAGAGATTCTATTCTTTCGGCAATGATATAAGAAGTTCAGGGTTAGATTTTGTTAAACCTAAATCTCATACTAAGTCATCCAGTTCTTGGTGATTTGGAAAATGAGGCTTCAAATTTAAGTCAGAATCATAATTTTCATCTACAGATGAATTTTCACTTTCTGATGATGAATCTGTTTCTTTTGATTTGGATTGTGGCTGTGGCACTGGAAGTTCATCACTGTGTGGAACTGGTACAATGGATGATAGAATATTTGGATACACAATATCATGTCAGTTTTTGGTGTTCCTTAATCTTGACACATCCACTAGACAAAACTAACAGTCATCTATGTGATTCTGAGCCCCTCAACAAATAGAGGGATTGCAAATGGCATGACTTGTCTTTATGATCTCCTCTAACTCCCAACATCCATCTAGCCACCATATCTGGTGCCCATGCCCTATGATGCCCTATCTGATCACCAGTCTTCATTCCAAAGTTTGATTCATGGGCCAGTGAAAATCTATTGTTTGGTGTGATCCTATTAGCTTACTTGCTTTGGGCCAATATAGAATCCACAAACATAACAAAATGAGTCTGCAGTGAGCTTGCATTTTTGATTTGCAGCCATTCTTATCTAATAACAGAATTAAAAAATCACCTGTTAAATGCTTTTATTTCATACTGGGCTGAGTGTACGCAAGGGTTTATATACCTTGGTTTATGGATAAAAGTTCTAAAAAGTTCTGGAAAGCTATAGAATGTTCTAGAAAAATTTAGGAATTTTTAGGGTGTTCTGTCTTATGCATCTGTTCTATCAACTATAAAAGTATAATTATTTCTAATATACTTGAAATTTATCAAAAACCTATGCTAGAATTGTATTTAACATACAAAAATGCCATGGGAAATGTAAAAAAAAATCAGGTTAACTAAATTTTTGCTACCTGGTGTTATCAGTCCAAATTATAACTATTTACATTGTTGTCTCGTGTGCTTTTTTTAAAAAAAAATATGTTAGTCTGGTTTTACTAGCTTATCTACACACAACTGCGTTCAATTTTTCTTTTAGTACTGGATTATGGATGATTATCTCATCCTAAGCAGTTGTACAGAACTGAAAATCAATCAAACTTTCTCATGCATGCATATATGCACATAGACATTTCACACAAATTTATGTTTCCATTATTGTTGAGTTATAAATTCATTTTAAAAACAATACATTTACCAACCAGTCCATTGAGTACTTTTATTTAAAAATAGAAACTGAAACCTGATTTTAAAATGTGTTTGTTGGGGGGTATTTTTTGTTTTGTTTATATAGACAGTTAAACATGGATTAATGGAGGTTCTTCAACTACTATTAAGCAATGTTTCTTACACCCTAAGTACTTTACACATTGAGTTACTACTATTTGAATCTTATAATCCAAAACATTCCTTTTGTTTTGTTTTTTTGTTACAGTTATTTATAAAAAAAATATTGGTTTTGTAATAATAGTAGTTCATTCATATACTAGATCTACATTTCATTTTAGATAAAAATTAATATGTAAATAATTTTGCAATTACAAATTTATACTGGTCATCTTTGTTAGACCAGTTTGGTGTTATAAATACCACTTTGAGGAAGGGTTAGCATTTATCTGAGAACTTTTTACCAATAACTGCTTAAGAATATTTATTATCTGGATTTATATCCTTATTATATATTTTCAGGTTAGAGCTAAGTGGCCACAGACGTAGACTTACATGGGAGGCAACACCTAGAAGCATTCACGATGGAGTTCAGTCGGCAATCATGAGCAGTGACTGTTTAGTGTTCGATACAAACATTGCCCAGCTTTTTGCTGATCATGGCAACTTGGGAATCAATGTGACCATTTCCATGTGCTAACCCTGCCCTGTCGTCTTCCTTGTTGCCATTGTTTGACAGATCATGATTAGAACTCTCCTCATCCTGTAAATAGCATTAGCGTGTAAATGTGTGCATGTGTGTGTGTATGTTTGAGCAGTGTGTAAGGTCTTACAACATAACATTTCTACATCTCTTACTCTGTAAAGCTTGGCCAGCATTCTGTAGTTTCATCAGTGTGCAATAATCTACAACCTACTGTAGGCTAAAGGAGCAAATCAAAGAGAGTTATTCACACCTTGACTGATTCCTCTATGATGATACCTCCCACTATTATTCCATCTGTTACCTCAGCCAGCTTTACTTAACTGGACTCAGTTTTTCATTATTTGTTGTAGCTCAACTCTATGAAATTTGTACTACATAAACATTCAGTATATATATATCTGTATACCACATGACTGGAATTAAACATGAACTATATAGGAATCTTTTACACTTGCACAGATATAATAGTCATCAAAAACAGAATGTATTGTTATTTATGGTGGAAAAAATATGTAAAATGTTTACTTAGTTCTACTTCATGAAATCTGTCCTGTCTTCCGAGTTCTAGTTAAAATTGTTATTTCCAGTGCTTTCAAACCTAATGTATTTATTATGTCTTTGCTTGAACTCAAACTGCTTTCATTTTAAAAAAATTTCATAGTCAAATTCATTCTGTACAGTCCTTGCCTCAAATCATTTTGGGAAAAGTATGAAAGAAGTTCCCAGCAGCTGTCATGCACACACAAGCGATTTGTAAAGAAACTTGTTTTGTTTTATTATCTATTCAGAAGTCTTTTTGTTGGGTATTTTCAGGGTATGAATAATTATTAGGCAAAGAAAAATTTTATTTATTTTTTATTTTTCCTCATGTAATTTTGATCTGGGAAGTCATGTAGAAAGCAGTACATACAAAAACAATTTTAAATATTAATGTAATTTATTTTTAAATGTTTAATTTAACTTTATTTAAAAACACGCAATGGCTTGTACTGCAAAATGTTTATCTTTAGACTACACAAAGTTGGACTTTTGTCTGGTTTTTTTGATTAAATATTTTTAGATATTTGCTTGCTTTAATCACGAAAAGCGTATATAATTTTTAATTAATAAATAAAACAAAGTTTGAAGCAGGTAATAATAATAATTGTTGCTTTGAACAGTTTAAATGTTCATGGAGACACAACATGCACACACAGTACATTTAAAAAGTAAAATATATATTACCCAAAAAACAACTAATTTTGATTTGCTTTTCAAAACTAAGGAAAACAAAGAAAAAGAGAACTATAAATAAGATTATTAAAGTTGAATCCTGCACAGAGTTACCTATTTAATAAATCAGAGCTCCAGAAAAACGTGTGCCTAGCTACTATATCAACTTTCCAAGTCAAAAAAGTGGTGACTCTGTACTGCACCATTGGTTAACTTAGCAGAATAGTAGTAAGTTACATTGCTCATGGAAAATGTAATCATTTGTCCACTTACAAAATAGTTGATTAGCTGCCTAGTTATAAGTTTATTTTTTGTTTTGTTGTTCAAATTTTGGATATAAATTCTATGCATACAAGAAGAAGGAAAAAGAACTCGTAACCCGGCACCCAAGAAGTTGATAATGTGGAGTGTAATCTGACCTCAACATTACCCAGAGTTTCTAGAAGAAAGAAACAGCAATGCAGAGCTGGTCGGGCTACCACACAACTTTGAACAGTTAGTGTCAAAAGCTGCTCTGCGCATTTAGAAAAACACCTTGCAGATTCTCTCTGACTCTCTAACTCGCCAACACGAAGCAGCTACTAACCTTCTGAAAACGTTAAACTGCTCTTTAACAATATATGAGATTCTATTTTAAGATTGAGCAGCGAGGTGCAGCTGCGAATGAGCATGGCCTCCACTTGCTTGTATCTATAAATATCAATATTTCCATAGAGGGCTGTCTTAGTTGACATTTAGTAGATATTACCATGCAGGACGACATGTATGTTGATATGACACTGCAGCATCACCTGCTGAGAGAAATAACTTAAGAAAGTTTTTATGATAAATCATTTATTGTAACTGTCATCAGTAGAGATTTTACTTGGGCTAACAGCATCCCCCATGTCTATGTGTAGAAGAAAAAATTGTTTTATCATTAAAGATTAAATTTAGAAAATTTTATTTATTTTTGGTGGTTCAGTTTGTCATTTTGTGCACCAATAATATTACAGAATTCATGCTTTGTTTCCGCTAATTTTTAACTAAAATAATGATGCAAGAAAACAGATTTTATTTTATAAAAATGAATACAAGTGAAAAAAGTATTTCAAAAACAAAATTCACATGAAAAATGCAATCGATTGACTGATTTAGTATGCAGTTGAATAGTTTTGTTTGTTTTTTATAAATCTTATGCCTGGTGACAGATGGCTTACTGAGTGCGGTTTCTTACCACGGCTTGATAGTTATGGTGGTGGTCCTTTAGGTAACTCTCAACTGGGTCACACTAGTACCACCACTCGAAAGACTGGTGTCCCTGAGACCTCCACCTCTAGTCAGGTGATCTCACACACATTGCAGTCAGTATCTGTTATATCATAAAGTTTTAACTTTTATTTTCATTTTATAAGTAACCAAATGTTCCTTTAAAAAAATTTTGTTTTCTGTTTTACACAATTTTTGCATTACTAGTTAGCTGTGTTGACTTATCACTAAAGTATGCATTGCAAAAAGTGGCGCTTGCATTCACTCTGTCTATAATGCAATATTTACATTCTTTGTATGTTGGGTGCAAACAGATTTGCAAACAATAGCTGGTGCCAACAAGCATAGTTAAAGCTGTAATATTGTCTAAACAAACAAACAGTATAGTGCAGACAATATCTCTGGGGTGGATGATGTGAGTTTATGTTTGTTTCAATTTCTGTTTTTCTAAAGCATACAACTTTCCATTATGAAATGCAAGAATTTTTAGTTTATGTCTGAATTTGATAACTGGAATATTTGGATATTTTGATTTACATTTTGCTCAAGATTCTTATAAATATTGATTTTCTCTCTCAATTATCAGAAGCACTTAATGCTTCAGTGGTTCTTTTCATTGTATTTCCTTTTAATTTTTTGGACTGGTATTCACACACTGCATCAGAAAAGTTTAAAAACCAATTTGATTACTACCTAAATACATGCATATATTAATGAAGCCTTATTTAATCAAGCATAACAAAATCTTTAAAATAATTTTTATCACAAAACTATATTTCTTTATGAATTGCAGCAAATGTGTTTCTTAGCTTATCTAGCCCAAGATTTTTTTTGGAACTTCCACAACTTCACCCAATCTGTTGCTTTTATTTTTCAAGTTTCCTCATACTTTAAATCTCTTTCACTGCTGCTGTTGTTTTTTCAGGCACTTGGTGTTTAAAGGGTAGCGTGTGGAATTTGAAACTCGTTCTTTAATTAAGAAAAATGTAGCCCACAGCTTTGCAGTTGACCTCTGAACTGAGGATCTGTTATAAATTCCAGTGTGTTTTGGACAAACAAGTTCTATGAGAGCCGAGTGCTTTGCTAACTTATGTAGCATTGCACTATCAGAGCTAACTACATACACACACAAAAAAGTTCAAATTGCAGTCACTCAAGATATGGAAAATGTAACATTTTAAAAGTCAGATTTTTAAGTAAGGGAGCTCTGATATGGTGGCTGGGTGGGTGCATACCTTTAGTGTCTGAACAATCATCCCTTATTAAAAAGAACAATAGCCCCACCAAAAATATCTAAATAACAAATCTGTTCATTGAGAAGCCTAAACAAAGTTGGTTATTAGCTTCAAGATACTCTGTTTAATTAATTTTAGTGTTTGTGTGTACACATTTTCTTTTTTAGTATTGACATGGAAAAGAAAGTCTGGAAGCCAGTAACCCTGTCAGCTTTGTGTAACCTTCAATGAATTTCCTGGGGACAACAGTAGATCTCATTTGTTTTATCATCTACTTTGATTCGTTCTCTTTGGCACCATGCCCACTTTAACTGTCAGACTAATTATATCAAGACTTTTTTATACACAGTCTGTTATTTGCAGCCTCAAATTTTTTTTAAAACATTCTGCATCACATACAACCATTTATTGTTGGCACCGAAGTTACTTATTCATTTTTAACACCAAAATCTCTCTGTTGGGGGAGTCTTTATTACCATAAACCTCTGTCTCATTAGAATTCTTAATTTTGAATAGTAATGATCTTTTTTCTTTTTGATTGTCAAGGCAACCATTTATATTGCTCTGAAATTTATTTAAACCTGGTAATTTGCATACTTTTGGTTGCCAAGAGCTGAAAGGTTTTACAGAGTGGGTGCTGGTATTGTTTATATCCTAAAGTCATGGAACATTTTGACTCTCTTTTTAGAAATCCATTCATTCATTCATTCATGTAAATAAGTGAAAACCACTCTGTGTGGACATGTTGACAACGATCGTGTTGCATTGCCTGAACATTTTGAAAGAAAGGTGGATGGGATACTTTCTGAATTCGTAATTCTAAAATCTCAAAACTTGAGAACCTCTAAAATGAAATAAGGTTTGTTTTTGTTTTTTTATTGCTGATCATGAGAATAAAACAATGGGAAAGTTACAAAACCTGAAGATCCACTACCAAATTTGTATCTTTGGGTAAATAAGGAAGGATGTTTAATATGGTGAGGTTATTAATTCGCTCTTAGACTTGAAAAAGAGTTCGAAGGTTTTTTTTGTTTTTTTTACTCTTGGAAACTATCACTGTTTTGTAGGAATTTATGAATACAATCCAGAATTACAGCAACTCTGCCCCATCTCCCAAACAATGTACTACTACCACACTAAATGACTGATGCGCAATGAATTTTGAAAATAGTTTGAGTACAAGACTGACTGAGGTTACTTAGAACCGCTGAGAAAACTACTATTTTTTAAAGACAGCATTCTTAGGTATTAAAGGTACTCTGTTTAAAAAGAAAGAAAATAAAAATTCAAAAGACTTTATTATGTTTTGCTTTGTTTTCTTTTTCCAGTTTTAAAATGTTTCTGTTTACACTATCTAAAAAATTGAATTCTTCGCTCAACAAGTAATGATTGTCCTTACGTAGAAAGAGCGGGCGATGCCATTGTGAAGAATACAATTACTCTGTTAGGCTTAAAAATGGACGTCAAAAGATTGATTTGTAAGCGTGCCAAAATTAAATGTAATTATGTCTTTGGTGGCCTCTAGTCAGTAGTATGGAAGCGAGCAGTACATTATACTGAAAACCAAAATAAAAGTACAAAGCTGTTATATAGGTGTGAATTCTGGTGTTGCTGTAGCCTTTTAAAGTAGCTCCAACAGTATCACACACGCGATCAAGTGTTCAGGGTTGATGTTCCAACCAGTCATTCAATTGGGTTTAAGGCTCAACTGTTTTGTCCATTTTTTAAGAATGGACGGCTAGAATACTGAAGTGATCTATGTTGAACTAGCTGTGAGTAAAAGAAATCATAGGGGTTAGAAAAAGTGGACAAAAGATAATTTGTAGAATATGTTTTTAAAGCAAGTAAGTTTCACCCTAAACTAAATATTCTTTTTTAGCTGAGTGTGAAGAAGAGACGCAGGGAAACTTGGAACTAGCTTGTCATCAACACCCATATGCCTCCAAGTTTGACTTGTGGAGGCCTAGGCTCAAAAATATTAATTCTAGATGGTTCAAAGTTGACTCATTAATGTTCTTTCATTGCTATAAGAGAACTTCTAACTCCTGAAAATTGGTGTCCTTGGCTGCTGCTTCAGAATACAAACAAACACTTTGTGTGGGATATGTATGCAGGATGTTTGTTATAAAGCCTTTGAGTGATTTTAGTTTAACTATACAAGATATAAAAATAAACACTATGCATATAGCTAAGTTTTTATTAACTTTGTTGTTTTCTTATACAGTTGCCATTTTGGTTTTGCAACAATCAAGTAGAAGCTCTATTGTGTTTGTGACTCACTGAATTGAAGTCTGTTATGAGAATTTAGGGCAGACTGCAACGAGGATCTACCATCTGACAACTCCATTAGAAGATGGGTGAAGAAAGGTTCAGTTTATGACAGAAAATTCTAGAGACCATTGTACCTGCAAAGGAAACATTTTCACGAAACTCGCAGGATTGGCTTCAGTGTGTCACAAGACTAGTGTTGCCAGTCATTTCTCAACAGCAGGCCAAACTGCAGAGATCCTAAATAGGGGTATTGTGACCATGTGGTAAGCTAATCATATCACCAGGCTACTAAAACTTGGACTAATTTTTTTCTTCTCTCTGCTTTTTATAATTTTAACAACAAATTAACACTAATAAAACTGCTGCAGAATAAGACATCTTTATGATGGGTTAATCTATTTTCAGAGTTCAGTGTAGTATAGTTAATGTAAAATGGATAAAAGTGTTTAGAGACTGATTTTTACGTGTACCTCATCAGATGTATGATAAATTGTTACATTTTTTTTTTTCTTGTTTCTAAGTAGCTTTGTTGTAGTGTGGCATGCATTTCAATTGTATCTACTACATCTGTCTGTATTCATCATTCCTTAAAAACCATTATGCATCACTGCAGTTCTTGAGAATGGGCCACCTGTGTGAGACTACGAGCTTACATTAGGTAAATGAAGTCTTTCGACCTCTGATTGACAGGAACGTCAAACTTGTTGTTTATAGTTCTGTTCTGCACAGACTGAAGTCTTGATGTATTTGGCAGAGAAACAGGTGAGAATTTAACAGTGAATGATTGATGGACTCTCTTACAGCCTGTTGTTTTTTTTTACATGTAAAGTAATATTAAATGGAAAATGGTCTTTTTACAATTAAAAAAAAATTATTTGGTTTAAGTTATTATTAAAGCTGACAAACCACCTACTCTGTAGGTGGTTTTGATTTTAAAATCTAATCTCCCAAATTTATTTGAATGTTTTAATTTAGTTATACAATTTACATGAAATATTGAGATAGAAGCTAGTGAGACTGTTCAGGCTTTTCCAAAATGGACCATGTTTAATTGTTTTTCCCTGATAATGGCAAACAGAAATGATCACAAAGATATAGCTTCATTATTTGGTGGCATTACTGCTACCTGAACAACCACTGGCTTTTGCCATTGGAGTATCTTTTATCATTGACTGTATGGAGAATGTTGGTGTCTCTCACAAATTACTATGTGAAGAATATACTTTGAGAATTTGTCCATGTAAGAAATTCATACAATATTTATTAGTAAGCCATCTTTTCCAGAAACTAAGTAACAGAACTAAATGAGTTATTTATGTTTTACTTTGTTGCGGTGAGGTAGTGAAAGAGCTCAAAACTTTGGAAAAATTGATGGTAGTATTAGGGTGATGGCCTCCCAAAGACAAGAGAGGTTCAATTTACCTGTATGCTTGACTCAGTTCATTGTCTGTGTGGTCCATTAAAAAGCAATAATTTCTGTCTCCAGGGTCTTCATGATGCATCAATGAATAAAAGGCTTCTGCTGCTTTACAGAAGAAATGTTCATGCTGTTCTGTGCAATAAAATCGCATCAGTTCTGAAACTGTGTCCATCCAGCTGCGGAGTGACAGTATTTGGGGGTTTTGTATGTCCTTAAATGTGCAGCATCAGTCAGGTTGATCATCTGAGAGTGTGTGGAAAAAGAAAGCTGTTTTTGATGAAATTGGGTGGTTTAGAGTTGACGCAGCCAGGTGACCTTTTGTGTAGTTCTAGCGCCAAAAAAATGATGATGCAAAGTTTTGCCAGTTACTACCCAGATAATTCTGATTGCAGTTTTTATTAAAGAGACTGAATGTAAATGTTGCTGCTCGGCCGGGATTTAATTAAACTTAACGTTTTCTGTAAAAACTTCTGATGCTTTGCTGAGTTGCTGCTGTGGTGTCATGCACCAGTCTCGACGAAAATTGTCACAGCCTCTCCACTCTGGTTGGGATGCACAGTGAGGTAGTGGTTAACTATGAGAGAGCCCTGCCCATCCTGTGCCACAATGCGGCTCCAGCACCACTAACTTCAGCATGGAAGCTCCTGCTACAATTCTTCATTTTTAAACGTTACGGAAAAAATGCATGTGACTATTGATGAAGAAGAACGAGAAGGAACCATGCCAGAAAGAGAGATTCCAAACCAAACCGGAACTTGCACCTTTTTTTTTTGGTTTGGTGAGGGGGGGGTGCTTTCAGCTTTTATAGGTTAACCAGTGGGCTACCAACCACCCTTACTGAGCAGGCAGGGCCGTTAAAGCCAGTACATATGAAAAGGTTTAAGAATCTTCTAGTTGGCTTATTTATAATTGGTTCATCTGTATATAGAATTCTTCCCCCTCCTATCTGTCTAGTCTTGTTTTTATTTATGCTACATGACTGTCTTAGTGGTACAGAAAGTGAGTCCAAACTCCACCTGAGATAAGAGAGGATGTGCCAGGACTTAAGAGCTGCACAGTCATTCCTCCTGGCCTCTGAATATAAACTGATCTTGGTTGATATGGTCTCACTTCATTAGTAGGAGATCATGTTATACTGATGTCACTAATGCTATCTTTAGTACCTGCTCTACTGAAAATTTTTTTTCCCAAAATTAAACCTTAAAACGATCTACAATCTAATGTATAATTTTGTTCTCTGTTTACTTAACTTAATAATAAATTTGTTGTTCAAAAATATGCTGCTGCTGCTTAATATCTGGGTAGATAGAAATACATAATCAGTTAAAAATGAGATTTGCCGGTGTTCTGTGTAATATTTTAAGACAAATCTTTCATCAAGGGAACTGATTCCGCATCTTGTGGTTTGATGGTTTTAAAATGTTTTTTTTTTTTTTTGTTGTTTGTCTGTTTTTCAAAAAGTCCTTTGCATGTTGACTTACTGCAAAACCTAGATGTGAAAAATTGTAATGCCTAATACCCGAGAATGGTGAACGATGGCAGGGACTTTCTGTGGTAAGCCTTTGGCTAACCTCCACTCCATGTTCTCTGGTGGATACCTTATATGCCAACACATCTTCAACAAAAGATTTACCTCGTTGGATTATTGCATCTAATAATTAGTATCAGGTATTACAGTTCATCTTATATTTGTCACAAGCTTTTTGAGATAAACCTAGGTTATCTGTTGCTATCAGAGGTGAAAGGTTAAGATAACTGACTAAACTGTTAAGAATGCAAACATTACTTACATTGGCTTTAAGATGACTTCACTTGGCAAAAATTGCACCACTTTCTCAGGTAATACTTTTCCAATTTTATTGCAATATAGGGCCTACAAAATAAATAAATGTTAAGATTTAAGAGAAAGCAAGTGTAACTTTATTAATGGTACACTCGGTAGAATAACAATGAATTTTAATGGCAACTATTTATTTGGTTCAATTTGTGGTTTGTTATATATATATATATAAAAATAATTGCTATAAAGTGGGTTTCTTAAAATTCTTTAACCCTTTTCATTTCTTTTTAAAATTTGGATCTGACTGACAGCAGAAATAAGCTAAACAACCTTTCAAATATCTTGCCTTTTCTAGATAAAATATGGTAAAAACTAGTGAAATTAAAAACAAAAATTACCCAGAAAGTTTTAATCAATGTTTGATATTTAAAGAAAAGCCATTAAGAATGACTGAGTCTTAGGCAGATCCAAAAGCCAGTTCTTTTATTGGTGTATGGATAATCATTTTAGCAGGGCTTCCCTCTAGCAAAGTTTTGTTCCATTTTCTTCAAGTGTCTTGCTTCATCCTCCAAACTTGATAGCAGTCAGCAGTGATCAGAGCCTGGTCACTAGTTTTTGTACCATTTCATTACTGGAAGATCTTTTAAATCATTAACACAATTATTTTAGACCCCCCCTCTTTGTAACGAGAAACTTGGAATAAACACAACAGGCTTTTGTCGTCTTTTTTTAAAACCAAAATCCAGGTAAGTTACCTCCCATAAGGCGACATTTGTAATTATTTGTTATGATGCCAAAAAGAAGAAACACCTCGACGAATTCTTCTATTTATCTTTCAATTGTGGTTTATCCAGACTCTTCACAAATAAACAAGAGATTCCCACAAAATTTTCCTGCACAGTTTTTTTTTCTCAATTAGTAAAAAAAAGTGAGGGAAATAGAAATGGTCTCTTCTGTATGCTATGATATAGCTCTCTACTCTATTGTGACCCCCATACTATACTAAGAACGTAACCGACAGCATGTGATCACTGTTTACTTTCAGTTTGAGATCACACAAGCATTCTAGGTGATGTATAATGACATACAGATCTTCAAGCTCTTGCTAGTAATAACTCAAACTTCTGAAATTCTAGTGTTTTGTTTAACCAATATGTCACTAACTACATATACAAGGAATGGAACCTTTTTGATAACGAGTGTTATAGACTGGGAATGAGCTAGAAATTACCCGTATGAGTTAGAGGGATTGTACACCCTGATGTCTGTAATGTAAAAGAAGAACATTCGACTTGAAAAATCAGATTTATACTTAAAGGAATTTGAATGCAGTTTTGAGATCTATTTACTTTCACTTTTCTATCCATTACAGTAGTACTTTAGGTTCATAATTATTATTATTATTAAAAAGAAACTAGTTGCTTGTGTAAATAGGTAAGTTCCTATCTAGCAAAATTAAGCTTTGCCATGGAAAAACAAAATTCTTAATATCAAGCAAACAAATTTTTAAAATATTTCTTTTCAGGTAATCTTCAAGTTACTGCCATAAACGTCAATACTGATAATCATGTGAGTACTGTTAGCAATTTCATCCTGAATTTTCAATCTATTTTAATAAATGTGTATTATTTTTATCTCCACTTAAGCATAAGAAACCAAACAAACACTTTTAACCCTTTTCCATTATTTGCTTATTTGTAGTGTGTGTGTGTGCGCGCACAGTCTGTTGGCTGTGGTATTATACATTAGAAATCTGGCTTTGTCACTGTTGAGTCAGAATGTAAAAAGGAGGTGGGGAATTATTCAAGACCCAAGAATTGATTTTCACCAACAGCGTACTGACTTAGTAAAGGATAAGTTACCTCCCCATGTTGGTACACTGGCATGACTGCTTTTATTTGCAATGAATGAGCTCACAAAAAGAGAATATAATCACCTGCTAAATTTAAAATATCTTGCTTCCTTGTCTGTATCTTTTATTTACTTTTAAGGAGGAAAATCCAACCAATCATCAACTTAATAAAGGACAAAATATCTTTATATTGTTTTGACTTTCAAATTCAGTTTAATTGCATTGCACCAGGGGCGGACTGAGAGTATTATAGGCCCTCGGGCATAACTGTTCGCTGGGCCCCTTAGTGCTGATGTCAGAGGCTACAAAGCGCCAGATAAGGGGGAGGGCGGTTTGGGGGGGTGTCACTTTCAAAAAAAAATTTAAAAATTAGTTGTCTCAGACTGCATCTGGAGTATATTGGAGTATTATTCATTTAATAGAATTTATATGGGAATCTCTTGCAGCTATGGGCCCTCGGGCAGTGCCCGATTGACCGATGGCTCAGTCCGCCCCTGCATTGCACACATTTAATTTAAGTTCCTTGGTTGGCGATTAATATGATGAAATCAGGAGACACACAGGTACCCAAGCAGGGTTTCCTGGAATTAACTATAGTACGTGACAAAAGTCCTAGCTTCTCACTTTGGCTCATTCTTAAGGCAGGCTCTCATATTTTTTTGGAGAAAAATATTTGTGCGAATTAGTTATCAAGATTAAATTAAAAGTATTTTTTTTAAATCTAGAACATGTCGGTTACTGGTTTACAATTTAACCAAAAGTTAAATATTAAAATAAAAGGTTAATCTCAGCAGTATTGTAGATGATTCTGTTTTTCATTTGTTTTAAGGAACAAAAGAATTGCATTTTTTAGAAATATAATACTAATATTAATAATAATGTGAATTGCTTAATTTAGAGTTTAAAATTGAAATAATTAAAATTACTTTAATTTTTTTATGTTAGGTAAACAAGATGTCAGTATAAATGATATTTATTATTATTATATTATTATTAATCTTTTGAATTGGTACAACTTTTTAATGTTTTTATTTCTTATATATGTTTTCCAGTCACAGGCTGCTGCAGAAAATATACCCACTACCCTGTGCCTCTCATTCATCTCCCTATTCTTCTTCCTACCTCTTGGTATCCTGGCCGTTTCTAATGCGTTAAAGGTAAATATAAAAATGAATTGCAGAATCTGTGACAGGTATAAACTGAACAATGATAGTGACAAAAACTGTTGAAAATTTGCTTCTGTGTTTAAAATATGCTAAGCATCAAGGAAGGCAATTGACTATGATAACATCTAGGAAAGAAAACAAGATCGGAACTGGCCTGTTTTGAATGCATGCTGCTGTTTATCCTGCAGCTGTAACCCATGTACATTTTTAGAGAAAAACCTTTGACTATTAAATTGCAGTAATTTTTTTAATTGTAAAAATGTAACAATTTTTTAAAAATCAAGCAAACTTTTTCAGCTTTTAAAACTTTTAAAAATCATTATATCACCATATCTTCTTTTATCTAGATAATAATGATGATGATGATGTAAAAAGTTGCTAAAATGATCTTTTACATCAGAGTGGAGCAGAAAAAATGTTATTATTTTCAATTTCAACAACTATTAAGCAAGAAGGAAAATCTCTATGTAATTATTTGTTCTCCGGTTGTATTAATAATAATAATAATAATTTAACTTTTCAAAAAATATTTTTCAGGCAAGAGCTGTAAAATCGGTTGATGCTGACCTCGCCAGCACCCTTTCTAGAGAAAGTTTTCAGCAAGCACTGGCAGGTGTTTTCCTAGGAGTTAAAGTTGCTGCCTTTGTCGTCGTCACGAGTATTTGCATTCTAAACTCTCATTGACACTGGACACTGTAAACAGTCACGAACTTCAGAGGAATGCCTTTGTTGTCGTTTTTATCTTTTCCTTTCTACTTACTGACTAAATGATTATCAAGTATTTTCTGTCTTGTTTTTGATTGTGCTATCTTTTTAACAGCAGCAGTGTTGTTGTTCTTGCCTTCAGCAGAAATGGCATGGAGTTTCAAAGATCTGATCTTTGAACCATATTTGGTGTAATCCGTCTGTGTTTCTGTTTCCTCTAAATCACAATAACAGAAACAGCCAGAGAAAACCAAACAATGTCTCAAAGGTAGAACCACTTCAAGAGAGATGGTGGATAAGGTAGCATTACATTTATTATACAGGATGTATTCTCTGATGAAGAATGTCTGTTGTGTTATCTACACTTGAGTAAATCATATCTCTAATGTACCAGGAAATGCCGTTTACAGGTAACTCCTAGCAGATCGCCGCGTGTGGTAGCTATGAGATATTTGTCTGGTGCCGGCTGACTCTCTTATTTTTTTAATCAGGGGAAGTAACCGCGATATTTTTTAATCCAAAAACTCAAGGGGGAGAACTAGCATTAGTCTCTTAGCTTTACTCGCATCTTTGACGGCAATGGCGTCGTCCTACCTGAACCGGTCAGTTATCCGAGCAGACCTCCGTGATGCAAACTTTACCCCTCTTACCCAATATATTTTAAATATCCCTAAACAGAACCAGGAGCATTTTGGCAACTTTCAAAGTCTTCATGTTGGTAGGTTATAAATGAGAAAGATGAACAAAACTCTGCTCTCAGAAAGACCCCAAAAGGGGCCAATCATGGCAAGTGCTTAATCAGTCTTTGTAGCTACCCTGCCCAGTGCAGTAAAAACCAGCTTACCAAAGAGTCCCCCCCCCCCACACACACACCAGCTGTTCCTGGGGGTCGGGCGAGATAGTGGAAAATTTCCTGGGAAACAGAAAAGATGAAAATTGCAAAGATCTTATTCAAACATTGCTTAAGAATTTCATCATCTGGGTTGCAACATGAGCATAAAGGTTCATTTCCTCAACAGTCATCTTGATAAATTTCCTGAAAATCTTTGTGACATAAGTGATGAAGGTTCCATCAAGATATACAAGCTATGGAGGAACGATACCGAGGAAGGTGGGATACTCACCTGATGGCCGACTACCTTTGGAGTATTAAGAGAGACTGTCTGGAGATGAAGCACTCCAGAAAAGCCTACAAACGAAAATCTAATCCATGAAGGAAGAACGTCATTTACTGATATCAGTTAATGTAAATAAACCCCAATGTCTGTCATTGTTTTGTTTGTACGGTATAAGTCAGCAAATATAAACTAACCTCTCTCGCTTATCTCAGTCCAGAATTTCCGTACACACGCGTGGGGTCTCGAGAAATAAAGCGAAACCGTCGTTTGTGACATAAAAATCTGCATAATCTGATTAAATAAAAAGAGAAGCGCAATAAGGAAACAATGAAGCAAAGATGTAATTTTGTAGGGAGGAACAGTTTTGCTGCAGGGGTTCTGTGACGTTACACCGGTAGATTTTCTTCCCTGAACACCGGCGGTCGTAACCACCAGTTTCTGAACGGATTTCTTATTAAGTCGTTTGTTCTCGGCGACAATGAGGAAAGGCTCGTCCTTGCTTGCAGGGGCTACAAAGGCAGCTTCTTATAACATGATCCTGCAGGTTGGTCAGACGTAACTCGTCTGTATGAAGCTAAATCAGATGCTGGGCTGGGTGTGGATCGGACGGTGCTGGGAATAGAAGAATGTCTGATGATGCTCCGCGGTCGACTCTGATAGGGGCCGTAGACATCCCTGCCCCATCCCCCCCCCCCACTCATGGATACCACATTACGGTAGTCCAGAGATGGGTTCACTATGAACCGCTGTGGCAATGACAAGACACACCGATGGTCTCAGCAACGCTTCCCGATCCTTTCAAACCGACGACCCGAGTTATTCCAGATGTTGTCACGCCGGACAGCGAGTACTCCCATAACCTAGGCTGCTGCTACCTCTTGTAACCCGAAAGACCCCTCCCATATAAAATAAAACGTTTTAAAATATAAATAATTAATAATTAATTACATATTGCACAAAGGCAAAGTTATAATGAAAATGTACTAAATTTCTTATTAAAGCAAAATTTTAGAATAGCGAATTAACATCTAAAGTAACTTTCTGATTTGTGTCACATTTGGCTGCCGTTTCCTGTACTCTAGAAAAGCAAGAAACAAAATAAAGATTAAGTTGACTTTGAAAACAGTTGTTTTATTTTTTTAATGTTTCTTTTTCTTTTCCAGTTTAGCACCAGAATAATGACATTTATTCTCAATGCTTTTGTTCTTAGATATGTTTCCAGAGATATGCTTGGAGTTGTTAATGTCAGGTGAGGGTCTTTTGAAATTAACTTTTGAAAAACGAAATGGAAATGTGATGTATTTTTTTTTTTTTTTTGTGGTACAACTTAATCTGTTTATTGTAATCGTGGCAATCCTCACAAATTTAACCTGCTATGTGAAATATGTTTAATAAATGTTTATAAAGTTTTACATAGCTTATTCTGGAGTTGAGCTTTAAAGAAAACCCTTTTTTAAAAAAAAAAATCTTATTGTCTCTTTTACAGGTTGACTCTATTATACACAACTGGTCTGTTTGTTTCCAGAGAGGCTTTTGTTAAAGCAAGTTTGAGCCAAACTCACAACAGACAATGGCCTCAAGTCATCAACCTTTTGTGGTTTATGTACGTCACCTTATTTTATTTAAAATAAAAAAAGTTGCTATGGTATTCTGTTGTTCAGATTGTTTGTACAGCTTAACCTTCTATGAGAGAATTTTTTTCATACATGAATAAGGAAGACATTTCTGTGAGGCATAATGCATTCAAAGATGTTCATGTACACAGCAGTGCATGCAACTGTAAAAATGAGCAATTTAACTTTTTGATTTTATTTTTCATTTCAGATTGCCACTCTCTTTACTGTGCTGCTCTTTCCTGGCTGGAGTTTGGATCTGTCTACTGGAGATACCAGACCCTAACCTGGTTCCTTATTATAATTTTGGAGTGGTTGCCTTTGCTGTCTCGACAGTCATAGAATCTGTCGCACAGCCATTATGGGTCATAGGGCAAGCATTCCTTTTTGTGAAACTCCGAGTAAGTATTGGATATAATCTACACCAGGTGAACAAGTTTGTTGTTTGTGATAAAACAATTAATACTAATGATTATAACTACTGTTTATTGTGAAAAGATTTCTTTTTTTATGCCCTCAACCCCCCCTAATCAAGTTGGAAAACACATTGATTTTGACAACAGTGTAGCAGATGAATATAGGTAAAAAAAATAAATACTAGTAGTGTTGTTCAAATGAAGCAGGTGAAATAGCAAAGCTGTAATGGTATCTAGCTAGGTTTAATTTGTACATTCCAGTATATACATAAATAAATATTTAATATAACAGTCAGGTTTTATATGTGAAAGCTTACTGGGACAGTACAGCAGGAAACTTGTAGCCATTAGCTGTTATATGAAAATAATTTGTATTAAGGGTTCCTTTGAGTGTTAAATACATAAGTGGATACAATATTACAAATTGCTTAAATTAAAGAAGAATTTAATTTTAATTTTAATTTTTTAAAGTTTGTAAAAAATAAAACTGCTATATTTTTGAAGTGGCATTAAATTACCTGTCAGAGTTAAATTTGTGGAAGTATGGATAAGTATTTTAATGCTATGCGGTTTGATATTGAGATATACTGTACTCAACAGTTCACTTCTCAGTTCAACCTGTATGGAATTTCTTCTTAATTAGGGTTTTCTGCTATTCCAGATTATCCTTGACAGTATCTTCTTAACTATAAGAGCTATATTAACTGTGATCCTTGTTCTCCAAAGACCAGACCTTGGGCTAATCATATTCTCTGTGGCACAGGTAAGACTATAACATTTTAGAGCATTAATATAGATGAAGATTATATTTAATATTTTGACATAGTTTTAGTATTATTTAGAGGTCTTTTTTTTGTTACAGTTCATTTTATTACCATTATTATTTAATCTAGTTTTTCTAATTTATCTCAGTAAACCAATAAAACTTTTAATAAAACTGTTTGAACTTTTGTCACAGCTTAGCAACTATACATATATAATAATATAGGATGATGGTGATATGTTTTTTATTTTTGTTTTATTTTTAGGTACTTTCTATGATCATCTATACTTGTCTTTACTTTGCCTACTTTTCATATTATATCAATGTAAGGAAAAAAAAAGATGAAGATTTTCCATTTAGTGATATCCGAGATTTGTTTCCAAAAAGACAGAAAGGAGAGGTGAGATGCTGGATTATTTTAACCCATGTATTATTCTTTGATTTTTTTCATGCTAAGAAAAGAATATTAAAATGAATTTTTTTTTTGTTTTTTGCTGTTAATGAAATACCAAGAATTATATTTGAAAATATGACGTGTAATTATATTTTTTTACCTTTTTTGTTGTTTTTTAACATATAAATTTTTTATTTCACTAGTCATTGATTGATTTTTCTATGGCCAGCCTTACTTGGAGTTTTCTGAAGCAGTCATTCCTTAAACAGATTCTCACTGAAGGTAACTAACTGTCTGCAGCAGGATACACTAACAGAACTCTGAATCTTAAATCATATTTTGCTTGTTAATCATCACATTTGGCTTTCTACTAGCTCAAATCTCAGTCAATATAGCTGGAAAAATGCGCTAGAGCAGTGGTTCCCAACCCTTTTGGGCTCATGGACCTTTTTCTAATACTCAGAAGACATGTGACCCCCTGCCACACTTCCATAATTGAAAAAAAAATCAAAGAATAAATTTAGCAAAAAAATGACATAAATAAGAGTTTTATTTGAATATATTGACAGTTTGGTGCCCAAGTTGCCTAAATCCAGCTGGCTAGTGTGCGTTTGGCCGAAGTCACAGTCCAGTCCTTGTACCGTGCTCTGCCCCAGGTGTCGTGGTCCGAGTCTTTTAGCTAGCCATTGGGAGTGTGGCTTGATTGCATCAGTCCTACTGTGGTAACAGTTCGGGTTCTGGCCTTTGTCACCAGTGTGTATTGTCTGTGTTTCTATGAGGGTGGCAGAGTGACAGGAAGCCACGGGGGGGCCAATGATGCAACCGGGAGTGCCTGCCATGGGAGACAAGCCTTACACCTTCGGTGCTCGGCTTCCCATCGGTGATACTGGCGTATTGGACGTAGGGTAATTTTTGTATACTTTTTTCTGGAAAAAAGTGTGTCTTATAAGCTGGCAAATACAGTACATATAAACAAAACAGACACGTACTCATGAACAGTTTCTTGAATCAGTCATACGACAAAAATCGAAACTTCCAGGGTTCTGCGACCTCCTGGTTGGGAACCACTGCACTAGAGAAATGTCAACTGAAACTAAAAGTAGTAATTTAATAATGTATTACAGAATAAGGAAAAGTAGACAGGAAGTGAATGATTAAAAACTGAATAAATACAAATATCTAGAGAGAGAGCATTAATTTGAGAAGTTTGTTCATGATATGATGATAAGGTCATGAGTAAAATAAGATTTACAATTTTTTATTAGAAGGTTTTAGGAGGCAGCTATGTTTATGTACTTTAGAAACTTCATAAGTAAAACTCATTTTAAAAACTTGCGTTTTTTTAGCATATTTTTTTAGGTTTTTCCATGAGCATTTATTTAGTCAACATAGTAGAATTTAACTGAGTTTAAACATTTTTCATTGTTTTTTATTTCCATTGGTGGCATTCGAGTGTAAAATTAATGAATACATTTAAAAATTTACTGTTTATTTTCATATTTTTCTAGATTTTGTGGAGCTTATTAGCAACTTAAAGGGGCATAACTAATGAAAGCAATCTAAAATAATTACAGTTTAAATTTCAGGTTATGCTATCTACAGTCTCAGAAATATTTTATACTGACCTAACTTTTATTAATTAAGATAATAAGTAAATATCATGAAAATAGAGAGATTAAAATTACTTTCTCGGTGGTTTCCTTTTTCAGGTGAAAGATATGTGATGACTATATTCAGAATATTGAGTTTTGGAGATCAGGGTAAGAAAAAGCACATACCTACAATTAAACAACCTAATTTTTAAAGGTTTTTTAACTAAGATTATGCTCTTGAGTTTACTAGTAGTGGAAATATCATATTTGCTTAATATATTGATAATAATAATATCTATCTATCTATTTAGATGAATGGGCATAATTGAATACTATATTAACCTTATCAAGACTAGCTTTCAGATAATAACCTCAGGTTTTAGAAGCAAAGAATTCATCACATTCAAGTATTATCTAGACATGTCTAGTTGGCTTTCTTGAATCTCTGGTAGGTGCTTGTTTTTATATTTTCTTGCAACTGTTACTACTTATTCCAGGTATATATGACATCATAAATAATCTGGGATCCTTAGCCGCCAGATTTATATTTTGTCCCATAGAAGAAAGTGGATACTTGTTTTTCTCCCAATCTCTGCAGAGAGGAGTAGAACTTGAGAAACAGGAGAAGGTAAACAGGTACCTTTTTTTTTCCTTTGTGAAATATGCTTAACTATGGAATGGAAACCTAGTGCCTAATAATAACTGAACTGGGAAACCTACCTCAATCAGATGGGCAACAAATATAGTTAATTCTATGCATATTTTTTGTGATGAATGGTTCACAATTTACATCTTAGGACAGTTGCATCTAATGCCTTGATGATTTTTCTTTGCACCAGCAGTAGCAGTGATTGAACTCTCATTAATATATCTCTCCCAGATTCCCACTTAGATCTGCAAGAAAACTGGAGTACCATTGTTATAAGGAACCAAGATGGTTAAAGGAAAACAGAGAGAAAATTGTTTGCTTTAGTTCTACAAGGGAGCAAGTTATTTAAGGCTATGGAAATGTGAACTTACAAGATAGAATAAGGAACTTATTTAAATAATACATGAAAGGAATACTTTGTTGTTGTGCTTTCTGCTCAGGAATCAGCTCTCTTGGCTACTGAAGTCCTTCAGTACCTTTTGAAAACTGTCACGTTGACTGGTGCCATTATCATGGTTTATGGTTATTCCTATTCTTTTCTTGTTCTGGATCTCTATGGTGGCTCTCTTCTCAGCTCCAGCACAGGTAAGTAATGCCGACTTTATCATTGCCCATTTTTCTGAAAAACATGTGTTATAATTTTGGATTCACTCAGAGTTTGTGTAATGAATTTTTGCTAATTATTTCTGTTTTGGTTTTTATATACTTTAAGAATAATGTAGCACTTTAGAATTGAAGTTTAGTTAATGCATGGGTTTGGTCAGAGTTTAAGCCTTTATGTCATACAGTAACTTGCAATTTTTCTGTGCTGTGTATAGAATTGGTCACTGTATTGCAGGACCAACACTGCTGCGCTGGTACTGTCTTTATGTGCTGGTAATAGCTGTGAATGGGGTGACTGAATGCTTTGTGTTTGCAACCATGAGTAAAGATGAGGTAGACAGGTATGATTGTATTTTTGTTTTACCTTTCTTTTTAGTTTAAACTGCTTTTCTTTCCAATATTTCTTATCAAGCAGAAGCCCAGGATAATTTTGGATAACATTTCCATCCTAAATTCACATACATGGTCACAAAGTAGTTCACCTTCTGCAAGGTTTTGATGTTCCACAGCGGACAGAATCTAAATAATGAATTTTTAATTATTTGGACTCAATTATGGCAAACATTACGCTTCACAGACTCTTGATATTGTGCCACATTAAATTATATTTTAAATAGCCTGTTATCTATACACACGGATCTTAACAACTGGCATTTAAAAAAGGAAGGAGAGAGGTAAGTAGGTATACCCAATTCTCTAAATTAGTTTTTTTTTTCCTTTCAGGTACAATTATAAGATGCTGTTGTTTTCACTCCTCTTTCTGGCTTCTTCATGGTATCTCACCCAGATAGTTGGAAGCGTTGGCTTCATATTGGCTAACTGTTTTAACATGATAGCAAGAATTTTTCACAGGTAAATAAACTGTAGTTACACCTGGAAAAAAACATTTGCATGGCATTTAATACTGTGGAGTCTCATTAGAAGATTAATTGGACACCTGGCACGTGTACTTAGCTTAAAAGAAAAAAACATACCATTAAATGGTAGTCCTTACTACATCAACATGTCGGAGTTCTTCACTTATAATAAATAGAAATAACCCTTTTGGTGAGCTATCTGTACTAGAAATACCAAATGATGACCAGTAAACTGCAAACAAACTTATCTCAAAACTTTTCGAGCAACATTGAATTTATATAAAACGTTAAAAAATAACAAAACAAACTACTTTATTTCATGGGTTAAGTTTTCATGGATTCCATTAACCATTAAACTTATTTTAAATAAAAAAATTAAAGTGAATAACATGTCTACAGTGACTATTTTTAGCTTTTTTGATAACCCGTTTAATACAACTTTAATCCGTATGCCACTAAGAGAAGGTATATATTTTAAAATAAATTATATCAAAACTCAGAGATGTGTTGATTGACACACTAATGAAAGGTGAAATTATTTTTTTTATATTATTAAAATTAGCCATTTTTATTATTCTTGTTCTGTGGCAGCCATATGCTTTTGTTTTCTGTCAGCTTAATGATGACTTTTACCTTCCAGCATTTACTTCATACATCATTATTTTCGAAACAGTCCAACAAACCCATTGAAGGGAGCTCTGACAAGCCCTCAAGTTCTGGGTGGATTCCTAGTTGCATTTTTGATCACTGTAATTTCAGAGGTAGGTTTTAATTGAATTGAGCACCCACCAAAGGTCACATCATTACCCATAAAATCTGTATTACTCATTATCGGCTGAACCTTCTGTAGCAAAAAATCACCTATTATTCAGCATTGGTTGAGCTATAAGGGCTGTGACATACAGTACCTACCTCATCTATATAACTGTTTCGATGACAAATTAATTTTGTTCCAACCCCATGTTTTGCATTACAAATGGTTTGACTATATATATAGCAAATTTAAAAAGAAAAAATTTGTTTCTCTAGCCTGGAATGCAAATGCACTCAGGTGATCTAAGGTAAAAGAAAACTGATGTGATCTATGGAGGGTTAATTTACAAAGTAAAGTGTTGGCAATGAAAGCCATTAATAGAAACTCTCTACTTTTGTGCTTATAATTTTCAGTAAAATGGAACCTTAAAGAGAATTAAAAGAATGATTATTGTTTAACAAAAACAAGAAAGCCAACAATTTATTCTCAGCAACAAAATACAAGAAAAGAACCTTATGCTGCTAAATAAGTAGAATTGAACAGAAGTAACAAAGTGTAGATTTTAAAAACAAAAATAGTTGAACTGTTATTGCTAAGAAGAGAGATTAACTTAACTTGTGAAGTCCAAACAAGATGATGTCAGTATCCTGATGTCATTCAAATTAAATTTATGATCAACATTAAAGACAATATGATTTAATAAAGCTGAATTATCCCTTTTATGCAGTTTACAACCTTTGGATGCACCTGATGGCCTGGCCCATCAAATAGCTCAGACAATACTGACTTTTAATCATGTGAACAGCATGCGATCTGTTTGGAGTGGGAATTTTATTCTTAAAAACAGATGTTTAACATAACTAATAGAAATGAAGCATGGAAACTCTTTGTTCATTATGCAGATAAACTTGGTTAATTAATTATTTTTAAAAATAGAGGTTTGTAAGCTAAAAGAGGAATGTTTAAGCGGTTTACCTTATTACTATGAAAAACATCTGTTTTAGTCCATTCATTTACAGTTTTTTTTTTTTTGGTTAAAATTGTCTTTTGTAAGATGGAGCTTTGCTGTTACTACAGCCAATTTATAGTTATGAGCCCATGTATTCTCTGTCTAACCGAGATAGATTTGAGACCATCACTTAATTTTAAAAAAACATTTATCAGATCTCAAAATATCTACAAGATAAAAATAATACTCTGGATTATTCAGCATGTCCTACAAGCTTAAAGTCTGGAAGCATTTGAGTGGATCTGTGCTTAGTTTAGTGGCTATGAGCAGGTAGGATGTAAGACACCTCGGGGAAGACAAATGGCCTTCAGTATGATTCTAAAATTGATTGTTATTAACTACTATTAACTATACTCACCAATATTATATTTCACTCATTAGCAATTCTGTTACTAAAGCAAAATATCTTTTTGCTGTCTAACCAGGCTTGAATCTTAGCCAATTTGTAATTATGACCTCTAGTATTTCTAACTGTAAATTGGTCTCTGACTTTACTCTCAAAACCTCTCTCAAATGTCTAAAATAGCTTTTTCACTTTCTGTTTTTCAGTCTTGCTTCTGCTGCGATAAGGGAATCGCAAGAAGACTACTTCACATAGTAATCGGCGTAGTTTGTCTGTGCATGAACCTACTCATCATTTTACTTTTTGAAAAAGACTTCATAACTTTCATCGTTGAAAAGTATTTGGCGAGAAGACGGCAGGGCAGGGATGACGCTTTGGCTCAGAAACGTGATCTCACAAAGCACAAGGTGTCCTGATATTGATGATTCACCTTGAGGATCTGTTTCTTTCTCGCTTTTCTTTTTTCTTTTTACCATAAATTGATTCCAGGATTGCGACAAAATACTGGTGGTGGCAAAGTTTCTAGCATCTTACCACTGATATTAAAATGGTTTTTGTCATTTTAACCAACTGTGTCTATCATCTTCCACCCTGTCTTTAAGACAGAAAACTCCAAACTACAGTGGTGGCCAAAATCACTGTATCACCCCAAATAATTCTGCTGTTTGTGTAACTACATTCTGACCAATGCAATACTGAAGAATTTGTCTTGTTTATTATGCACTATCTATGCTCATATTTCTTTTAAATAATATTCTTTAGCCAAAACAAAATTGTAAAACCTGCATCTATTGAAATGTTACTGCTCTGTAGCTGTTAGTACAGATGTCCAATGAATATCAAAATGATGGCCTCATAATGTCAGAAATGCAATTTTACATTTGTGACATACACAGAACACAGCGAATATTTTGTTTAAAACAATGCGAATTCCGGCCCACCGCTGTAGTTTTCTTTAATGAAACGCCTGAGAGCTTACATTGATTTAGAGGCCAAAGCTGCTGTGATTGTACACAGGTGACAAAATATTAAAGTAACCAGGTTACTTACCTTGAAGCCCAATAGTAATAAGTTATAAATCTTATTCCTTCTATATTCCTTATTCTTATTGTAAAATGGCAAAATAATTTTACTTTTTTATGGGAGATTACTTAAATTACCAATTTTTCTTTAATAATGAGTTTAAAAGGTTTGTAATTAAATCTTGATAAATTTTGAATAATGACATGATTCTAGATATGTCAACTAATTATTGATATAGGATAAACCATGTAGGTAATATTTCTGTACATACGATGCTTGTATACAAGAATACATTATGAATTCGGGTCCTTCAATTTTGGAGAGGGTACTTTTTACTCAGTTGGACTTTGGGTTTGGTGTTATTTTTTTCTAATTAATAAAACATCTTTAAAATTACTGTACTGCATCATATCAAGGACTCCAGACCTGTGTGACATTTGGGTCGACTTTATACACTGGCTCTCTCCTGCTCCCCCTAAAGTCATATACATTAGTACTGAAAACTGTGTAATTGTGTTGAAGTAGATAAATTACACCTTTTCTGAAATATTCCTTTAGTTGTTTTTCTGCTGACTCAAGGATAGATGGATTATGAAGTCTCTAACCACTGGAAAGGGTGATGTTGATGGAAATCTGTCCCCCTCTAATACTGCTGTAATACTTAGATTTGGAAATCAATTTTCTACACATTGCATTGAAATTTAATGATATGTTCATAAATGCATTTGTTTTTTTTTTTGTTTTTTTTTACTTTATTACCATTCCAGGTAAATTCTTATAAACGCAGATACTTCCAGTGACAGATTTGGAAGCTAATTCTTGAGAAAGGATAGAATAATGAGAAGTTTAGATGGTGTGGTGTATTTCAAGACTGAAGGTAGAAATTTATGGAAATACTGATTTCAAATTTTTTAAAAAAGCAAAAGATCCAAATTATCTTGTGTTCCTTTGCTACCGTATATATATTAAAATGTTTGAAATTGGAAGAACTATCATTTTGTGGTTTCTTTTAAAATAATGCATTTAGTCTTAACATTATTGATTTTTTTTACACTGTGATATGTACATAAACATTTAAAATTGTCTTTGTTGGACATTTTTTAAACTGTCCATCTTGCATTAAAGATGTCTGTCTGAGCTTTGATTCACCATACCAAGAAACCAAGCCCTAGGTGTGACAGTGGACTGTGAAGCTATCAAAACCAGAAGCTACAAGTTATATATCAGACAGCTAATTTTATATTTCTATACCTGTTTGTTTAATTAATGTAGTTTGATTTTTTTTTTTTGTTAATTGTCTAAACAATCATTCCCGGAAGATGAAAAATTCATGTCCAAAATGTTACATTGGCAACTTTTATCCAGCATTGCACCAACTGGAGAAATTTCAGAAAATGGAAGAATTTTGGAATAGTATTAAATATTTATGACCAAATGTTATTTTGAGTTCATTTAGCCCAGACCCAGCTATTTTAAACTTCTGGTCACAATGGATATATCAGAAAAAGGAAAAGATAATTGTTATCAAATTGATTGTTTTTAAATAGATATTGAGAGGTTACTGGTTATAGCATTGATGAAAGTCTTTCAATTATTTGTGGTGGGAAGGGCAGGTCTTTCAAAGAGAGTGGATTATTTGTGTTGTGGTACAGTGAACAAATGTATTGAAAGTTCCTACAAGATTTCTAAGAAACCCTTGCCAGGGAGGTATGCCAAAACTGAGCTCTTCCATTCCCAATTGGAATTCAAACTCAGGACCTTCAACCCTAACAGGCAGCATTGCTCCTTTGACAAAAGTAGAGTGGCTGCCATTAACCAAAGTCCAAACTAGTTTAAACTTTTATCTTTATGAAAATGTATTAATACCACATTAGTTTAGAGAACTGCTATCAGATTATGGTTACTTACTGTCACTCAAAATGGCTCATCATGTATCATGCTAACATTATACCCATAAATGAATCTTTTAGCCATGTTTAAAAATTATTACTACACAACTGCACAGGTGTCACATTTTGCGAAAGAACCATTTTATTTGTGGTTTGGGAAACCAAACACAAGACTTTAAATAATTGGGGATAGTTTTACATCGGGGTCCTAGTTTTTTTTTCTTCTTAGAATTATCTGTTATCTTCTAATTTGTTCAGTTATCTTCCATGGAAATAAAACAATTTAAAAAAAAAAAGAAAGGAGAAGGTTAATATTATTAACCCTGAGAACTGGGAGGGGAGTCTCTGTGATCCTGATCACAGTTATTAACGAGGAACTGTTTGGTTGGCACTGAGGTGTTACAAATATAATTTAATACGGGAGATATTGTGATAAAGGAAAGAGTCTTGCAAGCAGGAATTTTAATTTTTAATTCTGTTTCAAGTGGACGAAAGCGGAGGGAGAAACAGCCAGGCTCACGTTGGGCAGGGATGACATAATCCTAAGTTATTTGGAGCACCTGCTAATCAGCCAATTGAATTAGGAAATTGGTTGCCGGTTGGGTGGGAGGGCGTTATGTCATTCAGGGGGCGCTACTCTGCCTGCCTCGCCTCCGAGCCCGAAGGCGAGTAGCTTGCGTAAGAACCCAGGAGGATCGAGATGCACGAAAAACGGTTTAGAAGAGTGGTGATGATAGAGCCGCCAGGTAAGAAACCTTGTCTAGGGGGGGGGGACACACCCTCCGTGGTACGACGGAGCCCCGGAGCGGGCACGTGTCCGGGGGGGGGATGTTTCTCCAGGTGTGCTGCAGAACTGTTACCTGTCTGCTAACCGCTGTGTCGGGAACTCAGCCGGTCCCTCCCACACCGGTCATAACCATCACAGTAATATTACCCACCGCCATTACTGTTATTACCCTAGTCGTCGTCTGTTAGCCCAAGCAGACTCCCCCCCCCCACCTCTCTGTACTGAAGCCCGGGGGTGGTACATCACTCCTCACCACCACCCCCACCCCCCACCGCACAAAACGACCCCTTTGTACGTAATTTTCCTGAGGAAAGGAGATGGATTTGAACCCCATAGACTCGGGGGTTTTTTAAACGTGTCTGTTAGGGGGAGATAACTCGGTTTGATTATCTCATTCAGAGGAGCCGGAAAGACCTGTGGGATGGGGTCGTATAAAGAAGGGCCCGAGTAGCTGTTCGGGGCAGTTTCGGACATTTTGAGTGCGGCTCCGCTTCGATTCTTATAAGGTCTGTAACTGGGCCCTGTTCTTTGAGAACTGTCTACCTGGCCCGCATCTCTTAGAATTTAACCCCCCCCCTTCCAGGTAACCGATTGCAACCGTCACGCGAGACTAAGGATTTCGGTTTCGCCGATCATTCTTCGAACTGTCAGCATCCCTCCTAACAAGGAACAGGAACCAGCCAGGCCTGCAACACGCTCTGGTGTCGTCCTATAACCCTGCTCTCAGTAGCCCCGCCTCCAGTCGGGACAGCATCCTTCTCACTGGTACTTTCAGTAAAACTCAACCAGGCCCAAACGTCGTCATGGTTACTGGCCCACACGGATACATCACAGTATGTTCACATCATTTCGGAGTGGACTTTAACGTAATCTGCAAACTCCAATCTATTAATCAGTAAATTAGAGAACTGGAACTGTTCCCAATAATTTCTATGAATGATGTTGCGCCATCTGTTTGATAAGTAATCAGGGAGCTGCATTTAAGGCTCACCTGGTAAATGACATCAACCGTAGCACTTCCTCGTTGTTAAGAGTCTTTTTGCTCATAAATTAAAGAAACATCCCCTTTGACGCCAATCTGTCAGCACGTTTTTCTTGTGTCATGTAATCTTCAATCAGCATCCTGCCTACGACACCTGTTAACTGGTCGGTGATTTTCTGCTTCAGTTCTGTCACCTACCTCAAACGGTAGCCCGATGGAATTTTGCTGGAGAAAAACGTGATTTAAGGGGATGTAGCTAATTTGATCTGCTTTAAGTTCTAGAATTCTAGGATTATTATTACTATCAGCATCCAAGGTTTTCATAACTTTTATTAATTTTTCTTTGTTTTTTTTTACTTTACTACATCTGTTTCGGTGATATTAAGTACTAGTTTCCGCAGCTAATCTGTGCCTTTTGATTGGTCAGCTCTCCTTTCAAGCCATACACCTGAAATCTCTCGGCATTAAGCTGCTAGGTTTTTCTCAAAAGATTCTTTTGCTGATTTAGCTTTACTATTATATTCCTTCTGCAACACTATGTTTCTGTACATACATGAGATGTCCAGAATTCTTAGCTTTTTAAATATAATTTTTGCTTCTCCAATAACATTAGTCTTGCTATCCACCTATGTTGGTTTTTTTTAAATTTTCATAAGCACTCAGTATAGTGGACTTAAATGTAGTCCATCTTTTAATTTACACATTGGGCAGAGTTGAGTCCCAGCCTGTATCATCCCTGTCAGACTTAATTATGATCACTATTCCCGGTGGTTCAGGGATATTAATATCATGAAGAATGCCAGGATTAGAAACAAATATAAGATTTAATAATAGATTTTTTTCTAATTGTGAAGATTAAAGTCACCCTGTGATAGGGTTTCAACAAGTATCCACATAGCTTGCTTCCTTAGACTGATCTGGAACCTTGCACAATTTAAGGTTAAAAACTCCACCCATTTTACCATATCTATACCTACAAATGAAAGCACTTAATTTATTTCCATCTAAACACCTCATATCTATAACTTAAAATTTCTGCGATAGTTTTAAACCATTTGTTCTGTTAACCTTATTCTTGGCATTGGTGTAATACATTTTCAGTTTAGATGATAACTGGAAACCATGAACAACAACATCAATGTTTTCTGAATAGTAGGAATATCTAATTTCCTCTTTGGATGTTTATAGCTGTTCAAATCTTGGACAAGTCAATGTTGAAGAATTAAGCAATGTTTAGCTTTTTTTGCAAGTTTTATAAAAAAAGCAAACAAAATATTTGTTATTTGCTTTCCTTGAATAAGCCTGGAATTCAGTAAAAGTGAAAAAAAAATCCAATGGTCTTCACCCAGATTATTCAAGTCACCTGAAGAACTGTGTTAAAAAGCAAGAGCGATAGTCAGTCAGTTTTGATTCTGCACTTGCTCCATAGAAATGTAATACTTGCCAACCAATGAAAAAACTTACTTAATGTCTTTGATTGATGGATGCAACAGTTAATGGAAATTTGTAATTCATTAAGCTACATTTTAATTGATGATTATTGATTTTGCTGTTAATCTAAAGCAGTCATGAGCAACCCCATGGGCTGCATGTGGCCCAAATCTCTTCAAGAAAGCCACTGCTGAGGCAGACATTTCGGTGCGTGCCAGTTATTTTGGTCTCCAAAATCCTGGCAAAACACATGAAGCCCTTTGGTGATGGCGAGATGGTGAAGGAATGCCTTGAAGCTGTGGCTGATGTAACATTTCCTGAGAAGGCTATTATTTAAAAAATTAGCCTGTCAAGGTTTACTGTGAGTAGGAGGGTTGATGACATGTCAGAGAACATTGAAGATATCCTGAAATGCAGAGCATCAAATTTCAAGTGGTTTTCCATAGCATTGGATGAGAGCACTAACGTGTCCCATGTAGCTCAACTGGTTGTCTTCATTTGAGGCATTGATGCTGAATTTAACATAACCAAGGAGTTAGCAAGTATGGTGGGAATGATGAGCACAACAACTGGTGTGGATTTGAAAGAGTTGATGAAAGTACTGAAGCGGTTGGGGCTACCTTTAGAGAGGCTGAGTGGCATTGCAACTGATGGGGCCCCATCAATGGTTGGAAAGAACAACGGCTTGACAACTCATCTCTCAAGAAGCTAGGGCTCTGATTGGTCATGAGTTAATTTTGTGTCACTGTTGCATCAAGAGCATTTATGTGCAAAATCCCTAGGGATGGAAAATGTTGCAGTTATTGTGAATTTCATCAGATCAAATGGATTGAATCATCACCATTTCAGAGAGTTGCTGAGTGACATGGCATCTGATTATGGAGATGTGGTTTATTATGCTGAAGTACAATGGCTAAGCCATGGTCAGATGCTCAAGCTAGTTAATGATTTGAAGGAAGAAATTGAACTACTCTTAGATATGAAGGGGAAGCCAGTGAAGGAATTTGGCGATCGTGAGTGGATGTGCGATTTTGTATTTTTGATCGACCTTACTCAGCATCTCAATGAACTGAATCTGAGGCTCCGAGGAAAGGATCAGCTCATCCATGCCATGTTTCATAAGATCAATGCGTTTGAATCAAAGTTGTCGCTGTGGGAATCACTTCGCTCCAATAACCTTGTTTATTTTGAAACGTTGAGGAAGGAGAATCCAGATGATTCTGCAAAATATGCAGAAGAGATTTGGCAGCTCAAAGATAAATTTCAGTTCTGTTTTAAAGATTTCAGAAATGCAAGGATACCTTCAACATCTTTTTCATTCCTTTTGATGTGAGTGCACCTCCAGAGCTTCAAATGGAGCTTCTTGATCTTCAGTGTAGCACTGAACTGAGAGCAAAATTCCGCGATGTGCCGCTCCTTGACTTTTACACGCTCTACCTACCAAGGAAGAGTTTTCCCGAATTGTCAAACCATGCTTTGAAGATGGTAAGCTTGTTCAGCAGCACTTACATCTGTGAGCAATTTTTTTGTCAAAAATGTAGGTGCTGAAAAACAAGCATTGAAATTGCCTGGGAGGCGAACGCATGAAAAGCTCCTTGCACATCACGTCTCAGATCAAGCCAGACATAGAAAGACTTGTGAAAGAAAAAGAATGTCAGTGTCGCATTAAGCTGCTTAAATAGTAGTATAAATAAAAATTGTCATACAATATATATTTTCTTTTATTTTGGTATAATAATTTTTATGTGCCATAAAAGGGGTGGTTATGGAGTATGTTGGTACTCACCAGGCTTAAAGCCTGCAACTCCATAAGAAAAAATGCATGTGGCCTGCCAGAAGCCTACGAAGTTCACTTGCGGCCCGCATCCAGAAAAGGTTGCTCATCACTGATCTAAAGCCTAATATAAAATGAATGATGCCTTCCTTGAAGCTTCATTAGGGAAATGTCCTATAAGTGCTTGGATTATCTCTTCAGGCTGTCTTTGAGGAGGAATGAGTTTCAAGATAAGCCAGCACTACCTGGTCAAGGCAGCTCAGAAAGGGGATGTGGACAGTATCCATGGTATTGCTTCCAGGTTTGGATTAGACAAGGGATGGCTCTTCCAGGAATGGAACAAAGCAGGTGACACACTCATGCACTTTGCCACGCGGTTTGGCCATGTGGACCTGATTCGATACCTACATGAACAGCAAGGGGTAGGGCTGGATTCTACCAACCAGGATGGAAAGTGTGCACTTCATGAAGCAGTTCTGGGTGGCCATACACAGTGTGTGGAGTATCTGCTGGCGCAGCATGTTCCTGTTGACTGTCTGAAGAGAGCTGACTGGTGAGTGACCAACCATCATTTTGATTCTTCTAGGAAAGGCAATCAGTCATTAACTTTTAGAATGCAAAATAAAAAAATCCCTACCCTCAAAACAAAGCATCTCTGTATCTCTTCACTAGTAACAGAATACTACAAAGTCACTAAAGAAATAAGTAAATTGAAAACACCTCGCTAAAATAGCTAGAAGATTAATTTATTCCAAAACAAAACCACCATTAACTTACAAAGGATCACGAGAATGTGCTATTTTCACAAAACGATACATTTAGTTGTCTTACTGGTTCACTCTCTGAGTTTTCCTGTTTCTTTTCTTGACACCTTTTGGTTTTTCTTTCTCTCATGCCATTATAAGTGAGGCAGGTAATACAATACCCATGTTTCATCCAAGTCATTTTGCTGACTGCAATGAATCATATTGGTAAAAACTACAAATATGTTTTCTGTGCACAGGACACCATTGATGTTGGCTTGTACAAAAGGTAATGCTAATATCATCTGGCTGTTGCTGAATCATGGAGCTGATCCTGCCCTTAGAAATAAAGATGGCTGGAATGCTTTTCACATTGCCAGCAGGTAAGGAAAATCTTGCAATTGATTCTAAGCTGCCATGTAATTCAGTTAGAGAAGTTATGAACTGTTAGCTTGTATTGACAACATCATCTCTAATACTCTAGCACCAGCTGTCTGGTGAACAGCTACGGTACAGTGCTGTGCAAGTCTTGCATAAAAATTTTTCCTGTAAATTAGCTCACATTTTGTCGAAAGCAGTTATCAAATCTTGTTCATTAAAGTATTTCTATATCGCTGTTGTGCATCTATTCCAATAATATCAAGCATATTGTTTCATTGTAAGAAAAGTTATAATTTTTAGAAAATCATTTGCATCAAATTAACCTGTGCAAAAGTGTTGCATAAAATCTAGACAGCTATCTAATCAATTCAGATTCAATTCCAATTATGCAGAAAGTGATCAGATCTATCAATAATGAGTAGAATATCCGAAATTCTTGATAACTTGTTCACAATGACGAGGCATGCTGGCTACCAAACGTTGACAATTGTCACTACTGAACTCCGACCAGGCTTCCTCAATTTTCCGTTTCAAATCAGTTTTATTTTTCAGTTTTTTGGGCACTAAGGCTGAGTTTAATCAAGTGCCAAATGTTTTTGATGGGATTGAGATCCGGGCTTTGAGCCGGCCAGTCGAGGAGGGTATTCGCAACTCTGCCATCAAGGCCTTGACATTCCTAGCTGTGTGGATAGGGGCGTTGTTCTCCTGATATGGCCGTCAGGGACATGTGGTCACACACAAATGGTTCGACAATGTCCAAAACAATCTAAGCATAGTCATGAGCATTCACTCGACCCTCCATGTGATGCAATGAACCAACAGCAGACTGAAAACAGCCCCAAACCATGGCCAAATCTCCCCCTGCTTGCAGGGTCGGTCGAGTGCTACTGGGATGGTATTTCTCGGACACCGATCGCTGAACATACACCTAACCCACCGAGTGGACCCTTATCAATTTGCTTTCGTTGGAAACCAACATACAGGGCCATGGTCCAGTGGAGATGGTCGCAAGCCCATTGCAGTCACTTTTGACAATTGTCCAGACTGATAAATGGCTTCTTCTGTGCCAATCGCCAGAACAGTCCCATGTGGATTAAACGCTGTCTGATGGTGCACAAGGCCAACTGGATCCCATGGTGTCTTGACAAAGGCGGTCAGGATGTCGGGGAAGTGTGGAATCGGTCAGAGTTCGACATGTGGGTGATCAGACCGAGCCGTGGTTTTCCGCGGTCTGCCAGCTCTGCGTTTTGAAATTAGGCTCCCATCAGCTTTCCAACGTTTTAGGGTGCAAGATATCGTCGACCGACTGCAACCGATATGGTCTGCAATGAACCACTCAGTTTCACCATCTTCTTTCATGCGAACGATTGTTGCCTACTGTTTGAGGGTCAAATATCGGGCTCTCGGCATCACTATATTGAACAAAGATTAATCAGAATAGTGGAAAATGACAGTTTTTTCATATGTATATTCTACTATCCTAAACTATTATAGCACAAAATATATATTCTAATTTGTTGTAGTTCATGCAAATTATTTTATTAACATTTAAATTTTGACTGTGCAATTACAAAATGGATCTTAATGTTATAAATCATTTAAAGACATTGATACCTTTCAATTAAGACAGAAAACATACAATAGTTACTAATTTCTACAAAAGAACCCATTTTCTAAGTCTAGTAATTTTTATGCAAGACTTTTGCACACCGCTGTAGATCCAGCACTTTAGCTCCTTGAATTAAAACAGCATAATAAGTAGAAATGACTCTTGATCGTTTTTGTCCTATAAAAAATGGAGGCAGGTAGGGAAAGATGGAAGAAAAAAGTTCTATAGTTTGTTGTTTTTTGGGTACATTACCCATTTGTTTTGGCAGGTAGAACTGTCAGTTTTCTTAGTAACAGCTTTTTGCTGTGATCTCTATCACTAAAATTCTTCTTGTAAAAAAAAAAAAGTAATTGGAAATCTTGAATATCAGTGAAGTCTGTTATAATTCCTTTTGGTCTGAAGTTCCAAACCACTATGGTGAACATTTCTCATTGTGAGTCTCACCTTGACTTCAGTAGATCCCATTTAGCTGTGCACTTGATTCTCTCTCATTACGCATATGAACTGTTTTTTTTTTCTTCTTGTGTTGTGTTATGTGACTTTCAGACAGGACAGAGTGGGAATTCTAAAAGTTTTGTTGGCCAAAGATCCTGAGTGTTGGAAGACCACCAGTAAGAATGGGCGGACTCCGCTGCACACAGCTGGTAAGGTTATGACGACAAATGTGAGAGTTACTACATTTTACCGATAAAAAATTATTTCTAAACAAAAGGAAAAATATTTAAACTTTAATTATAAAAGTTCTTTAAAGCATTATATATATACAGGTGAATCCCAAAAAATTAGAATATCATGGAAGAGTTCATTTTTTTCCGTAATTTAATTCAAACAGTGAAACTTTCATATATTCTAGATTCATTACACATAAAGTGAAATATTTCAAGCCTTTTTTTGTTTTAATTTTGATGATTATGATTTACAGCTCAAGAAAATAAAAAATCCACCATCTCAAAATATTAGAATATTTCAGATCAATAAAAATAAAAAGGGTTTATAATATAGAAATGTCAAGCTTCTGAAATGTTCATTTATGCACTCAATACTTGGTTATGGCTCCTTTTGCACGAATCACTGCATCAATGCGGAATGGCATGGAGGCAATCAGCCTGTGGCACTGCTGAGGTGTTATGGAAGCCCAGGTTGCTTTGATAGTGGCCTTCAGCTCGTCTGTATTGTTGGGTTTAGTGTCTCTTATCTTCCTCTTGACAATACCCCATAGAGAATCTATGGTGTTCAGGTCAAGCAAGTTGGCTGGCCAATCAAGCACGGTAATACCATGGTCAGCAAACCAGTTACTAGTAGTTTTGGCACTGGGCAGGTGCCAAGTCCTGCTGGAAAAGGAAATCAACATCTCCATAAAGCTTGTCAGCAGACGGAAGCATGAAGTGCTCTAAAATCTCTTGGTAGACTGCTGCATTGACTTTGGACTTGATAAAACAGTGAACCAACACAAGCAGATGACATGGCATCCCCAAATCATCACTGACTATGGAAACTTCACACTGGACTTCAAGCAACTTGGATTCTGTGCCTCTCCACTCTTCCTCCAGACTGTGGGACCTTGATTTCCAAATGAAATGCAAAATTTATTTTCATCTGAAAAGAGGACTTTGGACCACTGAGCAACGGTCCAGCTCTTTTTCTCCTTAGCCCAGGTAAGACGCTTCTGACGTTGTCTCTGGATCAGGAGTGGCTTGGCACTAGGAATGTGACACTTGTAACCCATTTCCTGGACCCATCTGTGCATGGTGGCTCTTGATGCACTGACTCCAGCCTCAGTCAACTCCCCCAAATTCTTGAATCGGCTTTGCTTGACAATCCTCTCAAGGCTGTGGTCATCCCTCTTGCTTGTGCACTTTTTCCCTTCCAGTCAACTTTCCATGAATATGCTTTGATACAGCACTCTGCGAACAGCCAGCCCTTTCAGCAATGACCTTCTGTGGCTTACCCTCCTTGTGGAGACTGTCAATGAGTATCTTCTGGACAACTGTCAAGTCAGCAGTCTTCCCCATGATTGTGGTTGTGTGTACTGAACCAGACTCAGAGATTCATGGTATTTATACTGCGTAAATAGTGATTTACTCAAACTCGAAATGGAATATTCTACTATTTTGAGATACGTTTTTTTTCTATTTTTTTTAGAAGGCCGTAATTATCAAAATTAAAATTAAAAAATGCTTTAAACATTTTAGTTTACCTGTAATGAGTCTAGAATATATACAATTTTCACTTTCTGAAATAACTGACAAAAAATATTGAACTCTTCCATGATATTCTAATTTTTTTTTCACATGAGAAAAATTGTTAACGAAAAGACACTGGTACTGTTCTGTCAAAAAGAAATTTTGGAAACAGTAGTCTACCAGAGACCTACACACCTCACCAATGATTTAGTCTTGTTCTGCCATTCCAGCTCTCCATGGCTGTGAGGCTGTGGCTCAGCACCTTATCCAGCACTGCTGCTACGAACCTGATTGCACGGACACTTGTGGGACCACACCCTTAATGGATGCTGTCCACACAGGCCACACGAGTACTGCTCAGCTTCTTATCACCCACCACAAGGTTGGTAACTAAGATTAAGCTAATTACATGTTCATTATTGATATTTATGATTTTGGTTTAAATGCTATCCAGAAATTATTAGCTACATCAAGAATATTAAATATAGTTATATCAATACTTTAGCAGCAGCAAGTCTTGTTTTGGGTTTTTTTAAGGTGAGTAGACATATCTGTCAAATCCCATCCATCTTACTCAACTAAATGCTGCCTTCACTATGCAGATAAAGTTATTTGTAAGGGTGACTGGTAGTCCAGTGGTTAGCCTACTGGACTGCCAGGGCTGAGGGCCTCAGTTCAATCCCCAATCAGCTTGGTTTGGCATTTATTTTCCTCCTGTTTACCAGCTGCCCTTGTGGGTTTCTTCTGGTCTCTCCAGTTTCCTTCCACACCTAAAAATGAAGAATTCTAGTAAGGTTCCAAAGATAACTCTTGACTGGCCATCACTCAAGAGCTCCCACCTGTACCTGCAGTAACTTGCTTATAATACCCAACACTTTCCCTTTCCAGCCCACTCCTGCAAGATGTCATTAGACCATGACAGAGGTTCAGCAAGACGTTTTTGTGATTTTAAGAGAACCACTACCTTTATCCAGACGTTTGAAAAGCATTAACGAGTATTAATTTACTGAACTTCACTTTAAATTAACAATATAGGTGGGTTATTAGAAAACTCTCTTGAATTAGGGAGTGAATTAAGCCTTTGTAAATGCACTTATGCTCTGATTTCTCCTGACTCCATTGCCACATGTAATTGTGGTAGTATGATACAGGGTGAATGAATTAAGATTCTGAACAATTTCAAAAAGGATAATCCATTTTTATTTAAACCCTTTTCTTAATCTACAATTTAGTGACATACCTTTCTGTTACCATATCTTTGGAATTGATTAGATGTGAAATAGTTGTTGTTTATACCACTTGCTAATCTTTTAATACATTGGTACTTTACTTGTTAAAAATCTTTTCTGAATTAACAGGTGTTCTGGTCTTGTTGGCATCAATGCCTTTTCATAGTTAACAGATCACATTTCTACACCAGCTTGGTCACTGAAAAATAGGTGGTGGGGGAATAACAACTGATAAGAGGCTAGAATGTTTTAGCAACTGGCTTAATAATAAAATATGAAGAAATCTGAACAGACCATTTCTTCATGACTAAATTCTTACCAGAAACTTTCCTGATTATTTTTATTTAACTTAGAAACTTTTAAATGACTTTTTTTTTTTCTTTCAGGCTGATGTAACTAAATCCAATTCCCTTGGATACCAGTGTCTCCACCTAGCTGCACAGTCAGGGAGTATGGCTGCTACACGTTATCTTATTGAAGAAATCGGTATTGACCCAAATGTACAGTCTCATGCTAAGGTTACCCCACTACACTTGGCAGCAAAGGTAAGAATGCTGACCTTCTTTGGATCTTATTAATTTGTCCTTTACAACTCACTTTTGAGATAGTGGAGTAAAAATAGTTGTTTCCTGAATGGAGATGATGAACATAGCTTGGTGTACAGTCACTTGTAATGTGGCAACAGAGGACTGGAATATGGTGCTTTTGAAACCAATGCATATCACAAGGTCAACTAACTATAAAATGCAAGATGTAAACTGTTCTCATAGGATTTGTTGTTTCATATGCAGAATAAGAGAGACTCTGACTCAATATTCGTGTAGAAGCCAACTGAAAATCAGCAAGCCCTGCCACTGGCCGGGCAGAACACGAGCCTGCATCCAAACCTGAGTGTGCTCCACACTTCACTAAACCGGTACTTGTAAGGGCAGAACAAAAATATTTTTACAGACTGTTTAGTGTTGGTCATGTCTGGCGTGGTTGTCTGAAGTACCATGTCTCATTCACCTCCCTTATACTGTAGACATTTTCCTTTTAAATTGACTTGTTTTGTAAGAATGTGTGTGAATCAATCTAAGCTACATCGTAAGTAGTAAAATATCTATCTATCTATAGGAAGGACACTGCACTGTTATATCCTTGCTACTTTCACATGGAGCCAATGTCACCTTGGCCGATCAAATGGATAGAACAGGTCAGTTTGTTTATTTCATTGTTTGGAGACCTAGGGTCCAGCTCACCTGCTCGTCCTTGTAACTTTCTCCATTAGTGCACTTCTCTTTATTGTGATGGAGCATCATTAAGCCCATGTAGAAAAAAAAAATGGTAAAGTGCATCAGCTTGTATATCATTCATTGCTGGAAGCTCACGTCAGAGAGAGGCCACCACCCTGCAGGCCAAAAGCAGCTAAAACAAACATTGTTACTGGCTTTCTTAGTTATATTTTCTCTCTCTCTCTGGTTTGCAATACCCACTATACTGACACTTTTCAAAAATATTTACATATTATTCATGTTGTTTGGAGGTAGTTTAATAACTTAGGTTTTCTAAACCACCCTGCTTATTTACTTAAAAGAAAAAAACAAATTTCAGTTTAGAAGAGGTTGCTAATGAAAATGAGGACTCTATTGTCTTTAGAATTTTAAGGTTTTCCCTAATTCACTTTAATTTCAAACTAGAATAAAAGCTATTTACATGTACTCTGTTTGGGTAATATCTAAATTTCATTTTATGACTTCATTCCCTGCTGTGTAAAAGAAACCAAGTATTAGAAAAATGGCTTGTATTTTTCAGCACTGCATTATGCAACAAATGGTCAGCATCATGAATGTGTGAAGCTGCTGCTAAAGAGAGGAGCTGATGATAAATTGGACTGCACAAAGACAACACTAGAGAGCACTTGCTTAGGGTGTGGCCGATCGACCATAGTGTGCACCTGTCAGCGGCACTTGTGGCTCTCTTGACCATTAGTATGTTATGCAATGTTTGAATTTCTATTCACAGCAAACCATCTTGCTATGATTTTGAACACAAGAACTCATCTTGCACATCTGTGATAAAGCCTGCCTCATAACTTAACAGTTTTGTACATAATCTAGTTAGTTATTTATTTATGTATAGCTCTTCTACACATCGAACTTAGCCTTTGTGCTGAATATCTTTTTCAAATAATGCACAATTTAAACTATGGTATTGTTGTAGTCTAGTATGGGGGAGAGAGAGAAACCAGAGTTCACGATTATGCAACAATTTGTCAGCTTTTCAAAACTGACTTAACTAGTGATAAAAAAAGAAATTTCACCTTTTCCTCACACATCTCATGAAACTAGTGCAATGGCATGGTGGGAACATACCAGCACACCCATTTATGCTAGGTGCCACTCCTCCAGCAAATGTACTAAAAAAGCAAGGTCACAGATGTCTGCCTGTTTAGGCATCTTCAGTTTCTGATCTCCTAAAAATCAAGCTAACAAAGTGGGTATCTTGATCTTTACTTGGAATTTCTTTCAGAAGTCAGCCATGTGGCAATATTTGATACTGCTGAAGACATGCTAGAATGCTTTTGCACCTGAAGTATCTAGTTTGTCTAACACAGCAGGCACATGTGACAGCATCACTCACCAGCTGCATTTTCAGTCTTGCAGAAAATGAAAGCACCCTTCAACAGCACAGGGTTTGCCCTTTTCTATCTCTCTAGTTGAGGAGAACACAGCTATTACTTCACATAAACCGATTGGACAAAGAACTCACAACTGGGCACCCTCAGTGAGTTGGTCCATAACTGTCTTTGCTCTCTCTCTCAGCCAGCAGCTGAAATTACTTTGATAAACAGATTATGTTATGTAGAGCAATCACCAATTCAATAAAAGTTTTAAAAAATATTGAAATTATAGCTTTTATTTTCTCTTAGAGGTAAAAACTCTGGGAGATATGGAATATTGGTGGTGTAACTAATGTATGGACCTGTTGATGTCAGCGGGAAGTCAAAATCTCAAGACTCATCTGAAAAAAGCCCACTGGATTTTGTGCATTGACAGTTTCAATGCTAGGTGAGGTTTAATATGTGAACCCACAAATTACTGGAAGCTAAGTAAGTAAATGACAAACAAGGTCTTCTGTTCTCACTTTGTGATTTCACAAGTGTCAATGACAGGACTAAGCATGACTTCTCCAACTATCCAAATCGTGCTATCTTCTGTTTGTCAACCCTCTTTGTTTTTTCAGTCATGACTGAGCAGATTGGACAACTCTGATGTTAAACTCCTTACACAGCCAAGCAAGACATTTTGAAATACCTTTGATAATATAGTATTCATCTGTTCCACTTTGTTAGAATGTGGATATCAGGTGTTTGTTTTCTGCCTGCAGCACGAATAGTTTCCATACGTTGAGAACAGGAGGGTGAAATTCTACAAATTGAACAGAAAACAAAATTCTAACTAGCATCAGAATCATTGTCAACAACAAACTCAAGGTTAATGGGAGTTATCAGACTGGTGATAAAAAGTATAACATGTCAAGTAGCTGGGGCAAAAGCTAACTTCAGATCAGCCTTAGCACATTTATCTGCTGATTTCTTTTACTCCCTGATCTAGTGAATTCCAGTCTGAATGTTTCAAATGCTTGGCCCTTTACTCAAGTTTGCCTTAGAAGCTCCAGTTAACTCCAGGAAATTAGCTTTTTTTATTTTTTTTTAAATAGCCAAATGGGAATGCAGAAGGTAAAAAATGAAAAGATATTGGTAAAATCCTCATCCAGCAGGTCACAGGTTCAAGACCAGCTCAAATTACATGAAGATTCCAAAACAAAAATGAAACCTAAGTTAATATGCTTGTCATATTATTACTAATAAGGTGGTGCTTGGAAAACAGTCTATATCCATTAAATTGTAAAAACCTTACTGAATTTCTGCTGCTGTAAACTTAATAAAAGCACATCAATGAATACAAAATATTTTAACCCAAGCATTTTTCATTCAACAATGCAGACAGATGCTGCTCATCACTAGGCCAAAATCAAGCAATGAAGATGGTTGTGTATTATGGAGGGGTAGACATTGCTTGCTATCTGCTGAAGCTGAAAAGACTGGTGACACTACAGCAGTATGAACTACAATGACACCCTCTGGTGACTTGACCAATCATTGAGAGACCTCTACAAAATTTTTCAGTGCAAGAGACCAGAACATTTGACAGTTGTCGTTAAGCTTGTCACACTTACAATAACAATGAGTCAAAAGAGAAATGTTATGTTTGTGCATGTGTGCACACACACACGAGGAAAGATATTAACTTTTTTTTTTTAGAAAAAAAATCCAAATATTATTTGAATACGTACACAGTAAGAGCTTTCTTCAAGACTTGTTGTTTTGGGCTACAGTACACTATTTTCCTTAATTGGATTTGTATTATCTATCACTTTTTTTCAGTTGATGTGACAGATGTATTATTTAGTGAGTGACAGATAAAAAAAAAGTGGAGAACATTTCTGAAAGAAACAAAAAGTGTGTTTAACAATAGATTTATTATTATTCTTACAAAACCAAATTCTGACGTGCCAGCTTGGCTGACTGTCCATTATCTGAGATATTTCACCTGAACAATAATAAAACAGTAGACCCCAAGCTTTTAAAGACTACTTACAATCCCTTGCTGACAACCATTACAGAGGGCTTATTTGATCAAATTCTTTAGTTATTAAGACAGTTTTACCAGCAATATGTGTGATGAAAAAGCTGCAGGCAATCATGGTCATGAGTGAAATTTTCACAAAATTCCTAAAATTATATAAAAGATGATTAAACATGATTTACACAAGAAAAGAGAGACTTTGTTTTGTGCCCATCACATCAAAGAAAGTGCATGCGTTCATAACGTTTTCTAAGTATTAAAATTTTTTTTACAATCCAGTCATCCAAAACGTTTTCACAAATAAGCATGAAAATATGTTCCATCTATCTACAAAAAATTTACATGGATGGTCAGGGTTAGTTTTTAGAACCAATGAGTATAACGATGAAACTGACTTCATTAGTTTCATTCACTACATCGCATAAAAGCATGAATGTTACCATAACCAGTAGTTTTACAAGTAGGTGGTCTTCTCTTTCCTCACAGCCAAATCAATGCTGAATGATATATCATCACACTACACTACTGAAACACCAGGTTTGGGGGCCAGTGTTTGATTAATTACAAGTAGGGGTTAGCTAAATTTGGCACGCGAGCTTCCATTAGGAAACCCAATTCCTCCATCTAAGTATGGAGAGTTTTAGTAGGGTCTTCTGGATACTCGTGGAGCATGGGTAGTAAGTTGTCTGGTCCTCAACACCAGGCTACACTACACTACCTAAATGTGTGGTTGCTGTGCTGGCAGCAGCTCCTGCGATATAAATTCATTCAGGCAACCAGATGTTCACATGTAATCTGTGAATGACCATCTCTGTTACAGGGGACAATCATTATAATTATTATACATTAGCACACTGTGATATAAGTAAATCTATTTATAAAAGATGTTGTGAATGATTTAAAATGTATATATCTTAAACATTTATCATGGGTTGGAATAGATAGGTTCAAATAAAAATTATGACATACATATACTAAGTCTGCCACAGAAATTCAGAAAAATAGCTTGATATAAATATTTAGTGCTCTAATTTCCAAGTGGGCACTGATAAGTTGTGTGATGCTATTGCATTATATTATTTATATTAACATATACCAGTGGTTCTCAACCTTTTTTGGGCCATGCCCCACCTAATCACCTCTAAAATCCTGATGCCCCATGTGGTGATATATAATTCTTATCATTTAAAAAGTTAACTCCGTTTCAGCTGAAGAAGCTTAAAACGCCAATACCTTGGTTTAAACAAGCTTCAAAAGAACGTGGCATCCATGAAAAATGAAATAAACAAAAGGCAGTTAAAGTTTTGAGCAAGAAATTACTGAAAAAATTGTAAGAAAAAAATATTAAGTGGTATTAGATTTTAATAATGATACATATGATAATAAGAGAGAATTCACAGGTAATAAAGAGAGAAAACATTTCTATATTTATGAAAATATTTGGGGATTGTCTCATACAAAAACAGCAAATAAAAATTCAAAACATGTAATAGAAAACTGAAATGTACTATGAACACAAACTAATTTGAATGGAAGCTTATTTGATCATTTTAATTACTGTACAATAAAGTATAGGTTCCTATCAAATGCAAAGTGCCATTTGAGCACACCTCAAGAAAAGTGGAATAAAGTTAGTGAGACCCTTGTGCCTCATGCCTGCTGCAAAGAGATTTTATATTAGGCACTAATTTAGTCAGCTTTAGTCTCAAATCTCCTCGTTTACTGATATCCAGTGAATTTCTTTTCTTCAGTAGCAAATCATTTACAATGCTAAAGCTACATTCAGCTAAATATGAAAATGGAAACAGTAACAACAGTTTCCTTGCAAAGCTAGTTGAATTTGGGTATTTAGTTTCTGTCTCATCACAAAGCCATGCCATCGCTCCTTTTATGTTGAATAAAGTTTTAACTGACTCATCATTTTTTATTTCCGAGAGTTCTTGGTATTGCACTGAAACATCAGATAAATCCACAAGCACTGGCTGCATCACCCACGATGGAAAATTAATCTGTTTTAAATCAGAAAATCTTTCTTTAAAATCACAGGCCAATATTTTCAGATGATCCACAATGACAAGCACAGCAGCCTCAGTCGGCTCATTTTTTTAGCCAATGAAATTGGTCAAAATTTTTGTCAGAAATATTTTTTTGGCATAACTCGATAAATGAAATAAAGCCAAATATCTTCACCTTTGCATCAACAAGTGTTTTATTTGTTCCTTGAAGTTGTTTATTCAACACATTCAGTTTTTCAAAAATATCTGCTAAATAACTCAAAAACGCTTTTCCATCAACAGTTAGCAGGTGCTTCATTTCAGGCTTGTCACTTAGAAAGCCACTAAGTTCATCCATCAGTTCCATGAATCTTTTCAAACAATTCCCTTTCGAAAGCCACCGTACCTCAGTGTGAAGTAAAAGACTCACATAGTCTGAATTGTTATCTTCACAAAATTTCTCGAAAAGATGCTCACATTTGGCATTAGTTTTGATAGCATTGATAGATTTTATAGCTGATTTCAGTACCTCATTAAGTACAGGAGAAATATTTTTTGACACTAAGTTCTCTCTATGAATAACACAGTGCACAAGAAGCATCTCCGGATTCTCATCTTTCATCAATTTTAAGCAGCCACATTTCTTGCCCATCATAACAGGAGCACCATCAGCTGCACAAGATGTTATGTTTTCCATTGGTATATTACTGATATCTAAGTAGTATTTTAGTTTATTATATATATCAGCAGCGGTAGTGGTGGTATCTAAAGATTTGCAGAATAACATTTCTTCAACAAATTCACCTTTATCAATATATCTTACATAAGTTAGCAATAAGGCCTCACAGTTGATTCATCCATTTGTACTGAGAATTTTCTTGATTTCAGCTTTTCAACAAGCTGTGTTTCAATATCTTCACTCATTTCATCTATTCTTCTCCTAACAGCGTCGTTACTGAGTGGCATGGCTTTAACATCTTTGTCATCTTTTTCCAGAACTGTTTTAAGAAATGCAGATATTGATGGTTTAATTAAATCCTCCCCTATAGTATGATTTTTTCCAGATTTAGCAATGAGTAAAGAAATTTCATAACTTGCCTCAAGAGTACGACTGATAGTAACAGTTTGTGCAGTGAACACAGACTTTATTGTTGATCTTTTTTCAAAGTTATTCTTTAAAGATTTGAAGTAATTCAAATCTGAATTTACATACGCACTATGTTTCGCCTTCAAATGCGCCTCAAGACGACCTCGTTTCATTGATTCGTTGGTCAAGCATTGTTGGCATGAGACACAGAAAGGTGACCTTTCATCATGAGCAGCGGGTATGAAACCAAATTTCAAAAATTCCTCTGAATACGGACGAACTTTCTTTTTGCTAGCACTACTCATTTTATGCATAGGGGCTGTGATTGAAATAAATGAGTAATCTTAAGAAGTGAAATGCACTTTCAGAATTTAAAATGTTTAAGTTAACACAAAAATGAAATAAAATAATTAGAATGTTCAAGTAAACACATAAAATGAAATGAAGTTAACACATAATTAATAAAACAATGCCGATTCGTTTTATACAGCATATAAGGACAGACGACAGTGCGGTACACCAGATTTTTATGAATGTGTGAGAAATTTGTATTGACACCAAATCTTTATGAATGTATGAGAAATTTGTATCACACACAATGTATTGATGATAATCATCTGGCAAAAATATGCACACACACATACACAATGAATTTGGCAAGACTGTTGTATTATATTAGCATTTGGACTATTAAGTTTTCATCTCTGACACTTTATGTATCTTCTCGTATCATCATAATACTAAACAATCAAATATATTCACGAGCAACCAAAGAAATATGTATCAATTACCTTGCGTGAAAACACCAAAACAACTTCTTTGCTTACGAGCTCTGAATTTTCAGAAAATGGAAATGCTCTCCTTTGAGAGAAAACGGAGGAAGCAGTTATTATAATGGTAACTTAGCAAAAGCCCTTTGAATCGCATTTCTAAATCAAGTTCAATAAATAAGGTTCTTCCATGACCTCATGCACTGTGTGTGACGTGCATGAAGAGCGATGGCACAGTGATTATGTAATAACTATACAATAAAGACCTTTTTTTCACTAAAAAAAATATTTACTCAAAATAGCATCTGAAACAAACTTTACCTGATGGAAAATCCAAAAAATAAAAATCGAAAATTTGGACCCAGACCACTACATTTGTACTCAATTGCCCCCCTTAAAAATTGAATTGCCCACCTGTGGGGCATATGCCCCACGTTGAGAACCACTGACATATACAGTAATATCTTTGTTATCTGGAACTCTAGTATCTGGAATCTGTAAAATATCTCAATACAATTCTACATTTTAGAAACTGGCACCCAAAACATTTGCATCTAGAATATACAGGAGTTCTTTCTTGGCATCCTGGATATTCTCTCTCCCATACTTGTAGATGGTAGCACTGTCAGTTAGTTGCCTGCTCAATTTGCTGGTCACCATTATTGTGTGTAACAGAATCTGTGAACCAAACTTATATTTCTTATTTTGTTACTCTTATTTTTAAGAATGGAGGATGTAAATAAAACACCATCTTTTGCTAAGAGAGAGTTATGCTAATATTGCCACAAAAATAGATATTTGTAAGTTTTTAATGAAAGGTGAAAATTGGAACACAATGCGACAGTATAATGTTGGTTCATCTACTCTCTGTGACACAGGCACAAAATCACTTACTGAATCGGTTTGGTAAAAGTGTCGCCTAGCGCCGTACCTTGCATAAGCCTAAATTTGACTGATTTGTGTTTACCCCTCTGGAGTTCAGAATGAGAAGTTTACAAGAGGACATCTCTGGTGGGTAAAACCATCTAACTTTGTCTTTACTGCATGATTCATACATATTACAATACAATAATTAAATAATATTGTTTTTTATCTTTAATAAAAAGTAGGAATACGTTCCTGGTCAAATTTTCAGTGAGTAATATTGAGCAGCTTTGAGACTGCTCAGTCCCATGGGTGCCAGATAACAAAGACTTTACTGTAGTCAGTTTAAATTTTATTAGGTGATGTTCTACTCACTGATATTAATTTACCTATGTATTTTGAAAATGAGTGGTTATTTTAGACAAAAGATTAATAAAGAATAAATAAAATATGAGAAAGATTTCATTTGGGAAAATGCTGATATATTTAAATGCATGTTTCAGGAAATAGCCATGTTATTTACAGTACACAAAGGAAATGAAACTTAAAACGAGATAATTAAATATATCCAAATGTTTTAACTCTGTGTACAGAATTTTGTCTTTTTTCAATCCACTGGGGATTCATAATTTTGTGAAGGTCAAGTCCATGCAACTTAAACATTTGTGAAATCCTGCTCATGATCTGTACTATCTAATTCAATTTTCCATCATCAGATTTAAGTCAGTCAGTAGTGTGGTGTTTGTTTTCCCTACAGTACCACTAGGTGAGTTCAGAAAGGGTTGGTCTATGTGAACAAATTAGTCAACTATCATTTCTCATGTTACTTGCCTGCCTGCTCATGTATTTATTACACACTTTGATGGTCAAATGTTTTTCAAAGGACATAAAGAAAAAAGTGACTAAAATTTTCAAACAACTTTAAAACTTGGCTTGCCAGTAATTTTTGCATAAACAGATGAGTTGAAAAAAAAATGCTATTGGCTAAAAATTCTATTAGAACTCATTCAAAATATTTGCAAATTAAAACAAGGTGCAGTAAAACTGCTTTTTATGGAAATTCAAATAACAAAAGCACCACCTATTATACAAAAAAAGTCATGGCCTCTCACCCATGGATGATTATCTGGAAATGCCATAAACCTTTACCAACCAGTGAAATGTCACCAACAAACTCCTTTAGTCACTCACCAACTCCACTATTTGCTTCGACAGTCTCATTCACATAGTGAACATTGGAAGGAGCGTGGCACGAGAAATTGAAGCAAAACAAGCATGTGTTGGTGATATTTTATTCATTGGTGGAGTTTTTAATGACACTGGTAATGGCTGATCCAAAGCATTCTTCTATCCCTATTTCAGGTGGAAACAACAGTAGTGGCAGTAAGAGTGGTAAAAGAACATCATCTGCCTACAGGAGAGAGTTTGGGGCAAAGATGCATGCATGCAGGGAAATCAGGTGGCGGCACAAAACGGTTGAGTAATGTGCTAAATACCCAGTAAAAATTCTAACAATTACATACTTATTTCCATGCACTACAATTCTTTATTATATGTACAGTACAGTACACGTGGTATAAAGTGTATAATATTTACTTATTAATCATTACTGGAGGGATGAATTAGGCTTCATAACACAACCTATGCAATATCCATTAACCAAAAATTACAGAATTCCCATCCATACATTACAGTACTAAGGGGATGGAAAATAGATTTTTTTGAAAGTAAAAAAGGTAACTTTTGTGAGATAAGGCCGTCTAAAACGCTTTGTATGTGTTATTCTGCTGAGTACTTCTATGCCATGTTAAGGTTCATACCATGCAGATTTTACTCTCAGTTATGGATGAATAACTTGATTTGGATCCTTAATCACCAGATCTTAGCAGCCATACAGCTATATTCTTTTTTTCAGTTAACATGTTTCATATCAGACTGTTGCTTTAATTAGTACTCACCTTTTATTATTTCTAGAATACACACATTTTTTCATATAACCACACAAGTAATTAATTTCATCTGCAAACACATTCATCTACTACACCTATAAAGAGAGACAAGAAACTTGGTTTGAGAAAATCAACCTGTACACACCTGGTTGGAGAGAATCAGACCTGAAAGATTCAGGTTACTCTTCATCAGTGTGTTCACTCGGCAGAGTTTCTTCGGTGGTAGTGGGGTGACAATGTAAAGCAGCTTCTTTTCTGGATCAATACCACGGACAAACCCTAGAAAATTAAAAAGAAAAAAGAGGGAGAACTACGCCTCATCATCACCCTTTTCATCAACATGCAAACTAATTGGAAAAATACTTAATATAATGTGTTAACTTCAAAAACAAATCTCAAGGCTTCCACCAAGTTTCACTCGCACCAGATCCACACAGGATAAGCCTACATTGGCTCACACAAGTTTGCTGAACATTGACATCATTCATGGTCTGCTGAAGATTTCACCAAACAGCTTTTTTGTTGGTGGTGGTGCTCTGCTTACAAGTCATCCTCCTGTTACATATAGTTCACAGAGCCTCAATTTCCTTTCTTTCTCTTGGAGTCTTGCCACGTTACAGATAATTTGTGAAAGTAGACCTTACTGTCAGGAAGGGTCCAGACAACTTATAAAATCCCTAAATCATATGGATCTGCACAGACCCTTATTCTCTGTCACCACAGCAAACACACACACATTATGTCAGTTGAATGCATTCCAAAATAGAGTAATTTAAATCACTAAAAATGTGCATTATTAATACATTAACAATTTTTAAATGGTGCAACAAATGTATCAGGTAAACTCAAATTTGACTAATTTATAATGTGCATTGATAACAAAAGTGGTTAAAACAATAAAAATACCATAGATATATTTGTATTGTAGTGGCATGCCCAGAAAGTCCTGCATAACACATAACAGAGACAGACACACTGACTTCCTGAAGTGGGTTCTGTGGATGAGCTATCTCACCTTTCAAATCTTTTGAGTTTATTGGTAGTTACATTATAACTAATGCTAAGCTGTCTTATAAAGAGGACTGATATCTACAAGTGTGAATCTTACCAAGGCCAATACATTCACATAATGGGATTTTCTTAAAACACCAAGGCAGATCATCTCTTTCCATTGGTCGAAATGCCTGAAACAAATAATAGTAACTTTACATTGAAGATGGTAGATGAATATAGCTTAAATTTCATAACACAGATATGCTGATGCTGTTCTAGAAATATAATATTAGAAGAAAACATTTAAGATTTAGTTTGGGTAGCTAATGGTGCAGTCTTAAATAAATAAATGTGTTGTACATTTCTTACCAAAGATTAAACATAGTAGATAAGGGTGAAAATCCCACTATCTCACCTAAAAGTAGCCTCATGTGGGGAGTCTCCCTCTGTTGTAAATAACAAGGTGAATATGGCTTGAGATGTTACTGTAAATATTGCAACTCTGCATGAAAACATTCTTGACAGTGCATGAAATAGGCATAGGATATGCTTCATATAAACGTTATTAATTTCTAGTTATTTAAAAATGAGTCTCTCCTCAGAAGCAACCATGTGACAAAACTTTGACCTTTTGCACACTTTAGTGGATAAAAAGAGAGACCACATTCACCTGGCAGAGTTCTCTTGCAGTTGGATGTGAAGCAGGTTTAACATCAGGCATTCCCCAGAAAACAAACCACAAGTTATTTAACAATTGTGTTTTTTTTTTTCAAGTTTCTTCCATTCTAAAAAAAACAAAAAACTAGAAGATATTTATCACTATTACATGGACAGATAGTTTAATTGGAAAGTATCTATGGCTGAAGATAACATTAAATCTCCAACTTTGTTACTATCTTCATGTAATAATTTTGATAAAATTGTCTATCTTTGGAACTTAACAAATAACCGTAGGCCCTGTAAAAGTTAATTTTATGGAAGACAGTTTGGAACTGGTCATCAGAACTATTTATAGGTTATTTCAGACTCACCTTGATTATTTGGTCTAAGATATTGTTTATCTTTACTTATCTGCTAACCTAACTATCGCCGACTTAACTTAAACCAGCACTACAATTTTCATCATCATTTCATTCATTTATAAAGGAAAATTCTATTTATTTGGGTTTTTTTTTCTTCTAAATTTGCAACTGCCAAACCATTTATATTCAAGGCAAGCACAAGAAAAAAAAACATGGTTGAGTTACTGTCTCCAGTGGAGAGATGTTCTTGAGTGCAGACCCAGGACAGAGGATCAAAAGAAATAACAATGATGACAACTCTTGAAACAATTATGCTTTCACTAAGCAAATGATTTCTTACCAGATATAAAATTCCCTTTGTAAAATTGTTATTTTTACTAGTGACAAAAGAATTGCCACCAAGTTTTTACAAGACAACAGAAAAGTTTGGGAGAAAACATCAAATGCAACTAGTATCCAGACAACTCCACAGCTGTGACAAACCACCAGCATGCACTGATTTATTTAGTGTTTGCTGCACACCATAACAGATCAGTCTACTGCCAGACTCACCTGTGAGAGATCTGTGTAGCAAAGCCCAACAATGCTGGCATTCAAAGCATACATGATCTGTGAGCGAGGGACGACACACCGACAAAAATCTATAGCCACACTGTTCCATGGTACTATGTAAGGCTCGCAGCTGTATAAAGTGACATCTGGGGATAGATTTCTGACTAAATATGAAAGCAGGTTCAAGGTGCGTAAATCTGCATTGCTCAGTTCCCTGACTACCTCGCTAAAAAAAACAAAAAAACAAAAACAAATCCCATCAACTCCCTCATTAATTTCATTGGTAACCACAATTTAATTTTTGGTTTATAAGTCAACACCAACCCATCTATGGCAGTCAGTGTTAGACTTGAAGACAAATTCAAGGCAACCATACCAAATTAATGTTTAAAAAGATAAATATCCATTTATATCCAAAACAAAATCAGATGTTTAGCAGTTAATTCCATGGACTGTCTACTATTTACTTAGTTTAATAATAATGGTAACATCAATACAAATGAAAATCTAGATTCTTTGAGAAATACTGATCATCAGAGAATTAGTTTCAGACTTAGACTACCAAATGATATGGAGTACTGTGATGTTCCTCAATATCTCATTCATTCATTTGTTGAGGGAAAGAGTGTTGTATTCAGAACAAACAAAGAAAGAAATTTCAAGATTTTTTTTTTAGTTTTTCTTGAGCATGTTAAAATGTTTATGCAGTGAGTTGTCAAGAACAAGTCACTTGTCAAGGAAACATAACTGCTTAATTCTGTTTACAGAGAGCATATTATTACCATTGTTATTAAAATTCTTATTTTTATTAGTTTCTTTGTTCATAAATGATAAAACAGCATAGCATGACAGTTTTAAAATACAAAAAAGCTCGATTTATCTCCAACCCATATAAATTAATTTCAAAATTTTCTCAATCAGAACTTTACTTCAAATCAATCTATAACCCAAAAATATGTCTAAAGATATTGGTCTTCTAATCCCAACATTTTGATGCCAACTGATCTGTAAAATAGAAAAAATATACATAGGAAAGTGTATTATAATCTAATGGTAATAAATTTTTAAAATGATAACAACACTGTTCAGAGAACATACTTGTACTTTGGCCAATAAGTAGTCTTTAATTGCTGGAGCTGATACCTATGATAAGCTGGCTGTTCAGTTGTTTCATTCTGTATACTTTCTAGGTAATTATTCTGAAAAAGATTTTTAAAAACATTCTTCTTAGATGCAGCAGTTGGCAAATGTGCAATGCAAAGATGTTAAGTGGCTGCCACATTAAAGTTGCTTTGAAAAAAAACAACACTTGATTCAGTTAGAGTTCTATCTGATGAAAATAACTTCTCTTCTATAATTAAGTGTATTCTAGAAATTTCATCTTAAAGTAGTGTAGACATCATGGTGAAAGTGATTTTCTTTTTCATCATAAAAGCTTTATGATAAACAAATCAAAGCTAACATTTTGTTTGGTTGTGTTGTGAGGCAGAGTTGAAGTCATGTTAAACTGAGGAAATACAAATGACTATTGTGTAGAACACATAGCACATTACAAGTGTTACCAAACAGGTGCTCAGAACTTCTGGTTGTCTGGTCATATTCAATTATGACTACTACTTTCTCACTTGTGAGAGTAACACCTGCTCAATGAGTTGATTTGTAAAGACTGTTTGAGCTAATCCTCTCTCTGTCTGTCTGTCTGTCTGTGTGTGTGTGTGTGTGTGTGTGTGTGTGTGTGATGCAAATGTTTGAGAGACTATAGTATATGCAATGAGGTGCAGGAAGCAATTTTTATTTCATGCATGGGACAGATATCCTACTAGATCTTTGTTTAGCTGAGACAGAAAACCATAGACCCACAAAGGCCTACACAGATTGACTGGTACAAAAGAGTGAAAAGAAACAGGTGGTGTGCCAGACTAAGTTGGACCACAATAGGGGATTGAATTTGGGCCTTCAGTTGCTGCTCAGAACTTACATATACTGTACATCTAAAGAAACAATAGATAACAGTGGTCCAGATTTTGAATCTCAGTTAAAGCTGGCACAATATGGAGAACCTTCCTGGAATGATTTCTTCTCACTCTTCTTCACCCACTGGCCATGTGGGTTTTTCCAAGAACTCCAGTTTCCTCATACATTTAAAGATAAAAAGTCATGATGGAGGTTCCTCCAATCATCAAAGCCGTCACTTTCTAGCTCGCTGCTGTGAGACCAGTGGAGGGAGTTTAACAAGAAAAATGAACAACACATCATAAAAATACAAATTAAGAAATAAAACTATCTTATAAAATTAAAGTTAAAAATAATGTCAATAAATAAATTAGGTTTATCAAATGAAATAAAATAAAGTAATAGGGCAACACATTGTTTCATAAACATTTCTCTCTCTGTTTCATCAGCTTACTTTAGATTGTGCCACGGATTCTTCTGGTGTCCAGTACTGAACAAAATCTGGATACAAATCTGGTAGGTTTCTTTCATGATCAGCAGTGGTCAGCTGTATCACCAAATCAGGCTTAACAAACCGAATTATCTCTATCAATAATTTCAATCCAAGACCTGTTAAAAAAAAATAATAATCTTAAATGACAAAGTTGAGGCAAAATATTTCACAAAATATTATATAACAAACTTCTCTCGACATCAAAACATCAGTCTCACAAATCAGATATTAGGACATGCCAAATTCATGTTGCATTTGACACTAACTGTTGACCAAATACTTATTTATGGTGAAAACTGACTACTACTCTCCCAATAATCTTTTTTTTTTTTTTTTTTTTTTACTTTGCTGAATGAAACTGCCTGAGGTAGGTTGTTGGCTTATTTCCAACAGCCAAGTCAGTCATGAGATTGTGGCTGTTTTTGATAGGCAGTGATTAACCCAAGATCCTCATCACATTTGTGTACTTTTACATCAATGGCACTTGTTCAGTCGATTATCATACAGTATAAAAATCACAACAGTAGTTCTACAAAAACCAAGATTTTCTAAGTGCAACTGAAATTTCTTCTGTATTAATCAAGTATGAAAAATGAACAAGGACCCTTCTAAAAGCAGTAAGTACATTACTCTTCAACATAACAATCTAGAAAAATGACAAATTCTGACAGGAAAACAGAAAAAAACCATTTGACTTGAGCAAAAAATTGTGTCCCATCAGGTGTTTAGATACATAATTTTATAGAATCACATACTGTACCTCTAATCCATCCCATAGTGTTCACCACAAGAGAAGGCCGTGGAGACATCTGCTGGTAATAGCTGAAAACACTTTTTATGCAGGATATGTAACAATCTGGATTATATGATGGTGAGATTTCACCAACAAAAAGATTTCTGAAAAAAAAACAAAGAATTTATGTTAGACAATGATACTAAGATCTACTGTTTGAAAAAATGACCACTTGCAAATGAAAGTTTCCAAAAAGTTAACCGTCACTCAATTATAAACAAAATTTACACCAGTTAATTGATGGTCAACTAAAGTTAGGATGATACAGCAAATGGCATAGTATGGTAGATATGTATCCACATAGAAGAATCCTAGTACTGTATCCACCTTGATATGCACTTGTAAGCAAATACAACCAAATGTATCATGAACAGTCCACTGAAATGGCATAAAAATAGTAAACATACTTTTTAATCTTATATTGTAGGGCAAAGTTAGTGCTAATAAAATGGAAAGAACCAGTGATGGAATTCCTTTTTCATCTTATTATCTTAAGTATCACTTTAGGCTGGTTTATCAGAATGTACTTGCTACTGCTGAGAAACACCCAGCAACATGGCGCCATTATGAAGGCATATGATGCAAGGAAGTATGTTTTTCCAAAATGCATGAACACACAGAACTGCAACGAGCCAAGCTGAACAAACAAAAGTTTGGTTCAACTCCCACTTAGTGTCCACTGTTCAAATACAAAGGCCAAAACTACACAATTCTATTCAGTGAATTTACAATAAGGCTACATGGAGAAAATATCACTAAAATTCAAAGAAAAAAAGGTTTTATTTTTTATCAATAATATATTCATATTACTTAAGACTTAGTTTTGTCACTCTCAGATTACTTACTTGCCATTTTATTTATCTGATTTGTCTGCTTCTTGGTTCATGTGGAACCAGCTAAAGAGAATTTTTTAAAAACGTTATAAAGGACAACCGCTAAAAAAATGTACTGTACTCACAAAAGAGGTTCCTTTTGATGGCTAAATGGAGGTCCTACAAATAGAGGGAAAAAAATAGTGATTACATGTCAGGAGAATCCAAAAGCTTTGGAAAACAGACTATATACAGCTTTGTCCTGATGTTTGAGGCCTAACATCATCTCACATCAGAAAGCTAGGAGGAGAAAGTTACCTAGCTACAGTTGGGGGCTTGGCTCTTCACCTGAGGTTAAGGTGCAAGCCAGTCACATGTTGTCCACAGAATCTCCACCAAATGTATCCAGCAAACCCTACTAAAACTCCTTTCTTTAGATGTGGGAGGAAACTCTCGTCTGGCTGGTAAAGTGAGATAAAACCATCCTAGGGAAAAATGCCAAACGAAGCCATTATGGAATTCAAACTCAGGGGTTCTCAATCATGGCAGTTCATTAGTTTGCCACTGGACCACCAGCCATCCAGTATACTATCTATCTTGCTCCACATCAGTAGACGTCATAATTTTTTAGACAAAAGCAGCTTTTGAAATGATACCTTAGACACCTAACAATATCCCAAAAAATCATAAATAGAAATGGCTCAACACACAGTGGAGTAACATTCTGGATGCTGCTACAGGTCAACCATCCTCTTCACCATAATAACTATTTGCACACTCTGAGTATATGATTCAATAGCTTTTTTTAAGTAATCAGTTGAAGTGTTTCTCCATTCTTTATGCAAATATTACCATAGCTGTATAGCAATCATTTGGCACCTAGGTCTAACTTTTCAATCCAATTTGTCCCACAGCAGTTCAAATGGGGACAAGTCTAGGAACTGTGCTGGCCAGGCCATGATATCACAAAGTCTGGAAGCCTCTGATCTGTTTCAGACAACCCTTAAAGAGCTTGGTCATACATTTAGGATCATTGTCTTGTCAGAAAATGCTTCCTAGTCCAAGCAGTTGTTCCAGAGAGCACTATATACATTAAAGAATTGATGATATTTCCTTTCCTTGTTGTACCTTTGACCCGAACAAGAACAAGTCATCAGCAGCTGAACCTCTACCCAACACCATCACATTACCCCCACCAAGTTTCACTGCTGGTACAGGGTTGTTTATTTATCCACAAAACCTTCTGACGATGTTGTGGGGCCCACTGAACATGTCCTTTTGTCCATGTCTCAAGTTTCTGCTTGTTCTCTTGATGTAGTAGTAGTTTCCAAATTGCTATACACCCGAAGATACTAGCATGTTATAGGTGACATCTGACTGTTGACTGTGACACCACATACTTGGTTGCAGAAGCTGGGTTTTGTGATACCTCTGAGGTAGTCAGATGTCTTTTGCAAAAAAATTTAATCCTAATAAATTTGTTCTAGGCAGCACTTGTTACTTTCTTGTACCAATGCTCATTTCTGTTGCAAATATTGCCAATCCGGGTCGTCTTCTTCAAAACTAAATGCACTGCATTGTGTGACACCTTCACTTGTCTGGTGACATACCTGATGGTCCAGCCGACATTTCTGTTATTAAAGCAGTTCACTTCTGCAGATGGATTTTTTTTTCCTTGGCCAATGTCAGGTGTACATAAGGATGTTATAGACTCCAAAAACCTCTTGTTGCTGCTTTAAAGCCCTCTACTCAAAACATCAATGCACCATAAAGATAATGCCAAAGATTTTTTCTCACAAGTAGATAAATGAACCTTTTCACATGCTTGTGTAGAGTCCATTACCAAAAATTGGGTTTTATATGTTGTTTTGATTTAAATGAGAAATTAAACACACGAGAACCTATAACACATTTCCAAAAGGAAAACAAACAAAAACCAAAACACACATTTTCTTTCCCTTTAAGTCTTTGCTAGAACTACTTTTAAAAAACAAAAAAAAAAAAGTTTTTAAGAAACAGGGTATGCAGAATGTTTCACCAGAGAAGCTTCACTGACCAAACACTGGTGCACACAGCAGCTTCAAACACACGCAGCCAGAGGGAGTGAACTCAGTCTGTCCAATGTCACCTTCAATGTAGCACACATTTTCTGAGCTGTCAAATAAAGGCAAAACAAAGCGAGCACAAAGACTTCTTAATAACTTTGAAGAGGAAGACATCAATCTGTCGGGAATTATAGCAGAAAATTTATTTATTAAAAAATTTAACTTAAATGAATAATACTGGTTACACAATCTTTTTTTTTTTTTTTTAAATGTTGGAGCCCAAAAAAAAAGTTTCTTCTTTTTTAAAAAAAATTTCCACAAAAAGAAAAACATCAAAAAATTCGGAGCTTCTTTCCTTAATTAACTTCTAAAAGGTGAGAGAGATCTGTTGGAGAAATTTGATCCCTCAAGACTTAAATTATTTAAGGAACCACCACAAACTTACCAGAGCCATCATATCTTTTTAAAATCATTTTCTTCATGATAATCAGGAGTAATAAGAAACTGCTGCCAAGAGACCACCAGCAGTGTTTTCTTTTTGGATTAAAAATTCTTAGAAATCGGAGTAAAAGTCTTCGGTTCAGAAATACACAAGTAGTTGCCCACAAAATGAAAACTGCAGTAAAATTCTAGCAACTGAATACTAAGGTGGTGATATTTTGAGTGTGAAAACACAAAACGTATCAGACATGTCAGTGTTTAGGGAAAAGAGCTCATCTCCATGTTCCTTGATTTGAGAGATGCACAAAAATTGCTTTATGTAAGGTAATCACAGCAATTTAGATTGACAAGTTAAGGATTCCAAACCTGCTGTCCTGCCCATCCATTTTCTGGTATCACTTTGTTTTTTTTTCCACAACAATTGTTCTGTTTATCTAGCATTCTATCAAGTATTCAAAGTCATGTAAAATGTGAAAACAAAGAAAAACACTATTAAAAAATCATACCTACCGTTAATTGTGGCATATAAGTCGACTTTCTAAGCCTTAAAAAAACCTCTCCAAAACTAGGGGTCGGCTCATACGGCGAGTATAAGATGCTAACCTTTACCACCGAGTGGTAGACGAGTGGAACAGCGGTCCTAACAATCGCTGTGCACCACTCGCCGTAACTCCAGCCGGCCGCCACAAATATTTCCAACTAAGATTCGTGTTTGGTGAACTTATTTAACACAGAAATTAATATAATAAAATAATACAAATTCACTATACCAAAGTTATATTTCACTGATGATGAAAGCATGTATGATGACATTTTAAAATCCTTCAGAGTCCTGCTGTAAATGCTGTTCATCATCTGACGTAAAAAAGGTCTGCACATGGGTCCGAATGACTGAAAGTTCCGAATTCGTCTTCGGTATTTTCGCTGTCAACCTCCTCCTCGTCACTGTCTCGCCACCACAATTCGTCGTCTTCCTCATCCATTGCATTTGAAATCCCACATTTTTTGAATGATTTTACGACACTTTCTACACGAACAGCTTCCCAAGACTTTACCATGAAATCGCACAACACATCCAGTGGTGGAGCACGCATATTACCACCCTTCGTGAATGACTTTTCTCCGTCAACCATCCATTTATTTCACTCCAAATGAACATTGTCCTTAAATGGCTTATTTAAGCTTACATCGAGAGGTTGAAGCACAGACGTTAACCCTCCCCAAGGTATTACTGCAGTTACAGTATTGTTTCAATGCAGATGCTTCTTGACATTATCTGTTAAGTAGGATGTGAACATGTCCAAAATCAACAAGCTCCTTTCTTTGCGTAATCCACCAGCCAGCCTACTCCACAGATTGTCAATACATAAATGTACTCCACCTTCGTCCATCTACCCCTTCTCATGAACATGGACAAAACCAGCTGGAGGGAACTTGATATTTCGCATTGTTTTTCGTTTAAATATAACCATTGGTTTTAATTTAGTTCCATCTGCGAGACAACTTAATACAACAGTGAACTTCGTGACCTGTACTTTTTATCAGAATGGTGTTTTTGTCTTTCGAGTCAAGTTTTATTGCTAAGCATATCGAAAAAACAAGGTGTTTCATCTATATTACCAATCTGGCACTGGGTAGTCGTGTTGCGTCCTCATTCCAATGGCATATCTATGGAAATTTGTAATTTTGTCTTTGAAATTTTCAGACAGTTTCTGTGCAATTTTAGTTTTCTGTCGCAACACCAAATCTTTCCTCTTCATAAAGCGAATACACCAGGTCGCACTTGCTTTAAAATCTTTGCTTTCATCTGGATGTGTTTTTGCCCACCTAAGTGCTTGAGTGCGTATGCTAGTTCAGGTAACTGTATAGCCATTTTGACGGTTTTCATGGATCCAACCATCTAAGTAATTTTCCGGTTCAGGCCAGTGACAGATGCCGGTTCCTACAGCACATTTCTTCTTAGGGAGGCTTCACTTTTCTTCCAATCACGCACCAGCTTTTCATTTACTCCATACTTCCTTGCTGCAACATTGTTGTTTGAAGAGTTTGCAAACGCAACAACTTTCAGCTTGAAACTAGCATCATAATTCATCCTTTTTGCTGGTGGAGCCATGGAGATAAAATATTTTCAGCTACAGTATTTAAAAACTGAATACCATGAAGGTTGAACAGCTACAACTGGACAAGACGACACATTGGGCTCTAGCTCCACCTACAGTATTATCAGGTTCATATGTGGATAATGATGTAAAGGACCCATAGTTTCGCAGCTGACCGTGTGGTGTTGGTGGTGCCACTGGCTGTTTGTTTACATCACCTTATGCAAATGGCGGAGTGTAAGCAAAGGCATACTACAGTGTTCTACCATCATATACAGTTTGTAGCGGTATTATCATGGTACCATGATGTGTAAACTATTAATATTTTATTGGAGGTGTTGATTTTGGCTTGAATTTCAGTTCTAGCCTACCATATGTTTGGGGGGTCAACCTATATGGCTAGTATAAGCCTAAACCAGAATTTTGAGCTAAAGATCTTGAGGTCAACTTATAGGCCACAATTTATGTCATGTATTCTCAAACACACATGCAAAAACAATAATAGTTGAATAAGGGTTTAATGTCCAAAAACATTACTGTAATTTCATCAGATAAGATTCGAATTAGATAAAATTAGCTCAGCATAAAATCAGCCATTATTTTTACTTACACATTCAGGGTAGAATTAATCATCATACGGCAAAGGGTTGATTTTCCTGTTTTCTGTGGTCCACAAACCAAAACAACTGGAGAATCTGTTAAGAAGAAACAAAACTTTTTAAAAGAGAGACTTTCTCTTCTCATGGAGAGATGATTAGTTTTACACTGCCAACTGAGCTTGCTCACTTCCCATTTACTGCCAGGATTTATTCTGCTATTACTCTATTTCGTAGTTTTCACTCAGATCCCAACAAAACCGATTCCATGATATATAAGCAGCATTGAACAGCCATAAACGCGCACACGTCGTCACTTAAGGCGTCTGCAACGATTATCATCTCACATAACAAATGTATAAAATTAAGCATGTAAAGCTCCATACCATCACCAGAACAAAAGTGGCCACAACATGCAAAATAAGCGAATCCCCCCCCTAGTTTATGACAGGTACAGGTAAAAAAAAGCAAGCAGCCCTTTAATGCTACCAACCAGCTTTCAACTAGAACACTTAACCCATTTAGTCAAACAAGCCACCAGCACCAACCAGCTGAAGCCCTCCCTCTGATTCTGGTAAATATCAAGAAAATGTTTTTTTAAAGTGTGGCTGTCAAGAAAACAAGATTTTTGTTTGGTTGCCTTTACTTTTATCGAAAGATGTCCAAATCTATTGCCTGAACCATCATTAGCCATTGTTATTTCTACTTTGAAATAAAATGATTCCAGTAATATCACATTGTTGATGTGCAAAACAGAAGCAATGGATTTTTTCTTCTTCTAACTGCCACAATCCAGTGCATTTTCAGCTCAATTTAAAGAAATTTGGGATTAGCATTGAGAGTTGGCGGGCATCACTATATTATGAAATAATTTTGTTTTATTAATAAAGATATACAATTTTCATAGAAAAATGGTACTACTAAACAGCAAAGACAACCTGAACAGATACATACCCTCATATTTTACCATCTTTTGCCATTTGTCAAAAATTTGGCAGTATTCTTCAGAGAGAAGCATGGTCTCTGCTCCCAAATTGACTGATACTGAAAAACCAAATGACCACAATACTTGGTTGTATTTGTAATATCTGATGTGATGAGGCATCTTGAAGAGATGACTAAATGTTCTAAATTTTAAGATGTTGCTGCAGATTGGACTCTCTTTTTCTTTGATGTGAAGAATCACTGTCGTTTCATTAATCTTGTCTGCCAGCTGCTTTTTGGATGTGTGTTCTAACAGAAAATGTCTAGCTCTTGCCACAGCACTGCCCAGACCCGAGACTGTCTCAAGGAGTAAAAGGCTGTGGCTATTTGGTGAATAAACATCATGCCACCAGTCGCATGGAAGGAGATGTGAACCCAGAAGAGACACTGAGCCAAAGAGAACTTTAATTTTAGCTCGACCATAGAGAGTCAACTTCAAGGGATGTTTAAGGAACAGCAATACTGACTCACTACCATCAAGGACTTTAGCAGCCCAAATTCTAAAAGATAAAAAAAGGAAAAAAAAGAAATTTAAGAAGATATATCATAAGTGGTAACAGCAGAATGTTATATTCTAAGTTAACTATACTACAGCTCTTGGGGCCTCTAGTCTTAATGCAACCTTACCTACAGGATGTCTACTATCAACCCAGTGTATGGATACTCATGACTGTTCATGTAATAAAATTCAATATTAACAAATTAAAAGTAAATAAATTAAATTTGACACTCTCAAAGCAATTTTTAAAAAGTTAAATTTGTCCTAAAAGCTTGTTTATCAAATTACATTTGAGAGAAAAAGAATTTGTAATGAATATTCTCTTACTCATATTCTTCTTTAGTGTTTGTAAATTTTGGCTATTTTTGTGTTTAACAATTCTTACTACCCAAAACCTGCTAACTATTCCAAAGGTAACACACTTAAGTTTTTGCTTACCTACTATTTATTTTTTTTCGTGTCTTCCTCAAAGCTAGTGTCAAGTACATGTTAGCAGGTGGTAATGAAAAGGTTAAAATCAAACTCACTGGACCTCCTAATTCCTGAGAAAATTAATAAAACAAATTTATACAAATAAGCTAATCATTGGAAAAAAGAAAATTATGATTGAGTGTTTGAAATTAAATAAATACATTAAAATAATTGATTTGAGCAGTCAATGATCTGATGGTTTAGACTATTGGACTGTCATGTTTGAAAGACATTATTAATCCTGGTCACAATTAACCTAGTTTGGCATTGTACCACCCTGGTATAGTTTCTGCCAGCCATGTGGGTTTCCTCTTACATCTAAAAATAAAAAGATCTAGTAGGGTTTTCTGGGTACATGTGGCGAAAGTTCTGCAGTTAACTTTTGATTGCACCTCAACCACTGTTCAAAAGTCCTCAACCACACCAAAGTAACTTGGTCACCAAGGCTGATACCAAATACATGGCCAAAATTCACGTCTAAACAAAATAATCTACAAAACATTATCTACTACAAAATTCATCAGAGCTTATATTGCAATTTTTTTGATAGAATTTTATTATTAAAAATTTTAGTCTGAAAAATACTGGCATTATGAGTTATATTGTAGACTACTTTTAAAAGAAATTACTAGATATTTACCAAAATGGACAGAAGATACATACTTTTTTTTATTGGATACTGGTTGCGTAAACTTTTTTGATTTCAGTTTCTGAGATGCTTTAAACAAATTACTGTAATTATCATCAGAGTTCTCTGAAGACACTGATTCAGCTTGATTCGTCATCCTGCAAAGCTTCTCTGAGGATGAATTTTCTTCTTCAATATTAGATTCACTACAGCTATTTGTGGTTTGCTTGTTTGTTTGTTTTTTCCTGATGATATTCCCTTTGGTTTTATATAATTTTTTAGAATGTTTCCATTGCATTTTCCTCTTCAAGATACTGCATGGTAGACTTCTTTTGGTGTTAGTGATATATTTAGTTTCATCAGCAAAAAGTTTCTTTTTCTTTGTTTTTTTCACATTTATGCTAGAGGGTTTCAGTTCTGCCTTTGTAGATTTAGTTAGTGTTGTAGTCTTCTTCTGTGGATTGTCAGCTTCTTTTGCTGACAAAATTTTCTGGCTGCAGGATGCCAAGGAAGGATCAACCCATTCCATCGCACTTTCTATGCTGTCGTGATCGGATACTTTTTTTTCTCTTTGCAATTTTCCTTGCATGGTACATCTCTTTGAAAGTAGTCTTCTTTTTCTTAACTTCATCACTTCCAAATCTTAAAAATGCTGCATCAGTCTTTTTCTTCTTTTTGCCTTGTAACTTTCAGACTCTAAACTTGCTCCCTCTTCATAATCTTTCTTTTTCTTCTCACTCCCCTCAAAACTGCTATACTCTAAATCTTTCCCTGCAGTGGTTTTCTTCTTTTTCTTCTTTATCTGAGCCTCATAAATTCCAGACTCTGAGTCAGCTTCATTGATTTTCTTCTTCTTCCACCCATAAACCTCACAATCTAAATCTACTTCCCTTTCAGAATTCTTCTTTTTCTTTTTCTTCTTCCCACACATCACAGATTCTGGATCTGCTGCTCTTTCAGCATTTTTCTTTGTTTTTTTCTTAACTACACAATCTGTTTGCTCATCAACGATGCACTTCTTTGTCTGCCATTTCTTACTGACTGGAGATGTAAAGCCTTTAGCAGACATGTCGACAATAAACACCGAACTGCTCTGACTACTATTCTCTTCATTTTTTCTCTGCCACTTTCTATGAGCTTTCTTCTTCTCTTTTTGGACCTTTGTATTTTGTGCTTGCACAACTTCATCTGGTGAATCCTGCTCGCTTCCGGGCAACAGATTAACAAAGACAAATGAGTCTGTCTCTGACGTATAGGAATCTTTCTTTAGCCGTTCTCTCTTCATTTTATTTTTCAATTCCATGCCATAAGAATCTTCAGCAACAGCTTTGTCGTCTGATATGAATAAAGTTGTTATAATCTAATAATAATAATATTTGTAAAAGTTCTTTACCTGAAGGAGAGAGAGAGAAAAGCTTACATTATGGTGTTTTAATATAAAATGGAAAAATAATAATAGTGCACACGCATACATGGAAACAATAAAGCAACACTACATTTATTTAGTAAATGTACAAAATTAAAAAGCACATTGTAATATCATGTGATTGTGTAGACAAACTCCATTTCTCAAAATTTCATGCAGTTTCAGGCGCATTTATGTATCAGATTTAGCAAGTGGCAGACATTCATGCATATTGTACACAGTTTAATTGTCTTTGCCAGCTAAAAAAACATGAAAAAAAAAAAATTTGATGAATTTGATCATAGTATTGTATTATGGCTAAAACAAATTCCGAGGCACGAAGATGATACATTATCAGGCTGAGAAAGAACTGAAGTCTTTAACCACATAGTGGTCTGGTGACAGCTCTCGTACACACACCGATTATGATGGAACTCACCAATGGGAGAAGAAGAAGAAAAAAAAAAATAATCCAAGATTACATATTCATGTACGCACAACAAATCTGGTTGTAAATTATGGGTGCACAGGACTTCTTCGTCAAAGTGTTACTTCATTTGGCGAGTAGTCCACAAGTATCCCCGACCCGGTTCGTGTTGTACTAGATTTGCAAAAATAAATTCCGGTGACCAAACAAACGAGAGGATAAAGACCGACCTCGCCTGGGGGGTGGGGGTGGGAGGGGGTCGGATTAACTCTGAATAACCCGTCGTGTGGCTTGTACTAACACACCCCCACCCCCCCCCTCTCTGGTATGCAAACGTTCCCCCAAACGTCGGTGGATGACAGGGTCTCTTCATACAGAGGACGGACGGACGACTTTGCGATTAGATTTCGTCCGGAGACTTTGAGGTTCGTGGAGGTTTACCTGTTTACGGGTTCCTTCGATAGCTGTAAAGTCATTTATCGAGCCCCCCCCCCACACACAGACAACGGAGACAATGAGAGAGCCTTGTTCTGCTGCTCGGAAGTATCCACACCTCGCAACACAAACAACAAACAACAACGGGATAAAGACAGAGCAGCAGGGGGTGGTGGAAACTCGACGATAGAGACCAGAAACACCAACGTAAAGGCGAGCAGTTTGTCCTGCAGTGAGGAGGAGGAGTTGAACACCAACCAACAACAACAGGAAAGGCAGATGAACATAACTAGGTATTTTACATCAGGATTTTGAATAGATAAATAAATAACTTACGTCGAGGCGGGAAAGGATCTCTAGACGAATCGCCGACATGACGCCATTTCCTATTGCTCCACCAAGGGCGCGAAACTCTTCTTTTCCCCGTGTGGGAGTTCCCTCCCCTTCGCTGCGCTACTCTAAACTCCTTGTCGTTTCGCGTAATTGAAAGAAATGAACTATATAATCGATGAGCACCATTGTAAAGAATGCTATTTTTAGTAACTTTAAAACAAACTACTGGTCCCTTAGAATGGGAATGGAAGCTCGCGAGACAACACGCATGGGTCGGACTTCTTTTTTAAAGGTTAACTATAATTTTATGTTTCCGATAAAAAAAATTTATTTCTTAAATAAACGAAGTTACTAAAGTCGTTTTTTTTTTTTAATGATTTACAATCTATTTTAATTTTATACTTTTACTAACAATATTCTATCATACGGTTTGGCTTACCAGGTGATTACAGCAGGGAACCACTATGGCTTACAGCCAGAAGGGATGCATCCATCCATATCAGTATCAGGGACGTTGTTCAAATGAAACCCGGCTGAAAGGGCATCACTGTAATGTATCCCAACCCAGCACCGTGCTGGAACGTCTCTGGTGTAATCTACACTGCTATTAACTGCATAATTTGTTGTTGAAATATTAAGTTATAATAATTAAAAATATATTCAAGTTTTATCCTGATTTGTAACTATAGGTAAGGGCACCCTGGCATTAAGTTAACTATTTTGGAACCCTTTATCAGATCCCAACGCAATTATCTAAAAAAAACAATGAGATTTATCTGGTTTTATTTGATAGAATTCCAGGGTGATAAATTAAACTATCGGCCCCCTCTACTCATAGTTAAAATGCACTGTACTTAGTGTTAAATATTTTTGGTTTAAAAAAAATCTGCCTATACAAGCGAAATATGACGTTTTGCATAAAGTTTTCCAAAAGGAGAAAACCACTTTTTTTTTAAAAAAGCTAAAGATGTAGGGCAAATTTTTTATTGGGTAAAGTATAAATCTGTTCAAAATAATATATTAATCAAGTTACTGCTGCAAAAAAAAAAATAATTAAAAAATAGAATTGTCAGACAAAACGTTCACCTCCACGCATACGTTAAAATGAAAGTAGAAAAAATATGGAAGGAGACAATGGACCATAATGCAGTTGATAGTGTATATGAATGGACAGTGCAGTGTTAGGCGACTAGACCAGTAGAGTTTGGTGCACTTACTAGGCATAGCTTCTCCTCACTCTTCTGCGGGCCCATTTACTGTGCTGGTAATACGTAAACGTAATTCTTAGAAGAACCTGTCCTTTCACTGAGTAATATTCTAGCCAAGAGTAATGATGGAACAGCTCGTTGGTGCCACAGAACAGTACCCTCTTTTAACAAACAGATAACAGCTAATATTCCCAATACTTATTTTGCTGGTATCTTTTTCCAAACGTTAGGGCCAGATCCTTGAGGGACCAATAATATCCTAAGTTACCTGCATACTGTGGCCGGCGGAACTAGATGCACAGCCTCCAAATGTCTCGTACTAACTGAAACAAATAAACAAAACAAAAGCAGATGATTTAGAGATTTAATAAATCAATTACGCTGATGGTGAAGGTATACAGAATTATCTCCCCCTTGCATACTAGAATTTGTGGAAAAATACAAAAAATGAAAATAGGAAAAACTATAAAACACACTATGTTCAAATGATAACTCAACCCATAGAAAATTGTAAAAAAAAAATATTCGATAATCTTTTAAGGTTCATATATAGGTGACAGTGAAGCCATAGCGAGTTATCTGCCCCTTACAAAACAGAAATTCCAATTTGTCGCATAAACTACAACAAACTTTACGTAAGAAATATTGTTAAACGAACCATGGTCTACTGGCTAAAAAATACAACCTACAGAAAATTTTTATTTTTTTTTACTTTCATTTTTACGGTAACTATGAAGCCAACAGAGTTATCTGCCCCTTAAAGCTACAAATTCCACTTTGTCGCATAAACTAAGATTCACGTATGAAATATTGTTAAACAAACTATGGTCTATTTGTAATAACAATACAATCCACAGAAAATTTAAAAAATTTCTTTAATACTTATTTTGTGTTTACTTGTTACCATTTGTCTGGAGTGAATTCATTTGTTTCGAGTCACACGTGCTATCCTTCATTCTTTCCCACGGAGAAGCTTCCCCTCTGGCTGTGCATAGAGCGCGTCTACTCACTGGCATGCCCAGCCTACCAGGTATGGCACCAGTGCATAAATAGAGTCAAAACATGCATGGAGTTGATGCCATTAGCCTCCAGCTGAAAAAATAAATATTTTTCTCACCCTGCCTCTTTGCCGTACCTTCACTCGTTCGACATGAGTACTCCCACATTAGCTTTATCTTTTTCATTGTAATGTTGTCATAGCCCTCTTCCTAACCCTTACTTTACCATGATCTTCTAAATGAATTTCTCATGTCAACAATTATCAGAAAATTAATTTCAGAATGGAAATATCACCCTAATATTTGAAGGGAAAAAAGTCTCAAAGTATGAATCTTATAATTACAGAGCAGTTTGTTTAATTAGTTTTAGGGAAAATACATTTCATAGTATCACAAGAGAAAAAGTTCATTAAGATAACAATAAATTGCTTAGAAACGCTCAGCAGTTGTTTCATTCAAAACCATGGTTAATACATTTTAACTTAGACATCCTTTCTTGGTGACACGATCAACAAATACACATTTTTTTGGTCAAGTTTTCTTTAAATTAGATGAAGTAAACATCAATGTTTTCAAAATTAAATTGGTTAACTTTTCTGCAAGAAGCTTATATAAGTTTTAAAACTTCCTATACCTCTGACTTTCTGTCTATATAGCTATATTCAGACATATCTAATCTACTAGTCTTAGGCAATGTTGCCTTTAATTAAAGCTGAGGATATAGAAATACTACAGGAAGCTCCAGATTTATAACTACTTTCACTTGGTGTGCCAAACAAATACTGAACATTGGCTTCTGTAATAGAAGACTGCCTCCTTCCAGTTACTGTGGAAATATCAAAGAGCAAAGTGTATATCATGATCAACATAAGCAAATCCCATATTGGTTTACAGGACAATCACATGACCAATCAAAAACTTCTAATCCCTCAACTGCAGGATTATTTTCCTAAAAAAGAAAAAAAAAATTTATCATATGTCTCTTTATCAGCCTTCCACAAATGATTTTACTACATGGAACGGTCTTCTGCCAAACCAGGTATAGACAAACTTTATCCTGTGAGCCAAACAAGCCATTCCATAAAAGTGAACAGTAAAATGTGAAACACTTTGACTGCTGATTACAAATATACTGATAGTTGACAAACAACATATTAAGATTTTTCGGACATACTTACGATTGTGGGACATACATAGGTGGTTTAAAAAAAAAATTTAAATCTTAATTACAAGATATTTGGAAGACTCTTTAATATTATACTTCCTTCCAGCAGATGCTTATAATGTGTGCATTATGGCTTGGCCGTTAACAAAATGTTCATAGTTAAGGTCAGGGGAAATGCAGTCCCAGAGTTTGCCACACCAAAACCACCATGCCAAAAAAAAGTAAGTTACACATAGATTACAAAAGAAACAGTAAAAAGATTTAATTAAAGACACCAATTTATTGAAACAACTGATTGTTTTGCTGAGATGGTTTAACTTGTCACTGTAGCAGCTTCTCTGGATCAGCAGTAAGCAGATCCTGCAGTCTTCACATCTTGTATGGAAACAGCTTACTGTGTTGGCACATCGCCTGCCAGTGTTCTGGGGTAGATAAGCCAGCAGACAGAGCCATTTGATGAGTCCCACATTTTCTATGAGGATTGCATCATCTAAATCATCACGATACTTAAATATCTGCAACAACTTCCACAGATGCACATCTGATTGCAACACATCACTACAGATCCTGTCTCCTCTAATTTAGGGATTACTCCTCCAGGCCCTTAAAAAAGGTACAAAGCTATGCCTTAATTACACTCATCACTCCAAAAGTTCTGTATGATCTTTGATGGAAGCTGGCATCTAACAAAACTGAGTGAAGTGTGTTGTTAGTGGTAGGCAATGCTCCCAACCCCATGTTTGTGCACTTACTTCCATTACCATGTTTGTTACAGTTTGAAAGTTATAGACAAATTACTGGAGGAAGTATCTTTATGTGACCTAGTACTTGAATTCTAAACTTTAGCCTAAGAAACCTTGTATTGCGAAAATCTAGTATGGTGAGGATATGCGCAATGGCACAAGACGTTATCTGAAATTAAATAGGTGGCATGTCTACTGAGCTCTCTGACCAGAGATGAATGGTTGAGTGCTACCTAGGAAAATGAACAAGTTTGGTACGGTAGAGGTGCTATGGCTGCTGTATCTACATGTTTTTGCATCTAGATTTTTATGGAAGCTTTATGTACAAATCTAATGAAAGCTCCACATCAACTAGTGTACTATGATCAAATGAACATCCAGATGCATACAACTTTTAAATTGGCATAAACACAGAAATATAAATTCCTAAGAGTAGGGGTGGGGATTAAAATTTAGTGTTTATTTCCTGGCTTTCTTGTATGCATGACAATTTAACTGGTTACTGTGTAGCCCGTTTTTATCCAGCCTTTATTCTTATGACAAAAAAGTCTGCCATAATTGTGTAGAGAGAAAAATAAGAAAAAAAAAAGACAGGAGGAGAGAGAGGAGAAGCAGAGCACTGGTTCAGCTTGTTTTATTCTGAAAGCTACTGTATCACAGAAAATCAGCACAAGGGTTTCATCCATCAAGATCAATATTTACTGTACAACCAGCTGAATTGTTAGTTGTGACACCGTAGTGCATAGTCTAGCACATGCCGCAGCTAGTAAAATCTTGAAGGTAATCCGGTGGGAGTAGATGCTTGAAAGATACAATACAGAAATTTTCAATGTGCAGCTGCTATTTCTTGAACTTGGAAGATTTTTTTTAAAAATCTAAATATTTTTTCAATCTATCACTGGAGGGGATAGCAAAACTTAATCTACAACAACAACACGCACCTTTTCTCAGAGGTGGAAGAACAAGGTTGGGCAAAGCAGCATGAATCTTAAATTACATCAATGATGGTTTGGCATCCAAGGATCTACGTGTATGAGTAAACATTTCATATCAGTGGTATGATCCATCTTCCTCGAAGCCATGTATGAATACGGCTTAAAATAAACCCGTCACAACTACAGTGTGTGAGGGTTTGTTGGGTCCATTTAAGTCTTGTTCAGTGAAAGATCAAAAAGAAAATAAAATGCAGTTCATGACTTCTCAACCAACTTGCTTTCAAATATATCGAGCAGCCGCTTGATCTCCCTTCTGGTGAATAGTCAAGAAAACCAGGGTGTCAAACTAGCTCAACATCAGGCAATACCAATAGAGTCTCTAAACTAGCAGCTTTAACATGCTGTTTCTAGTTTTACAGTATAACCCCCCCCCCAGAATCTGCCTAACATTAAAAAGCTCATTTTGAATCTTTAAGCTATGGATGTTCAAATGAAACCCAGCCAGATACGATTAAGATAATGCTGCTGTTTTGGACGGGTCTTGTTTGAAGATCCCTAGTATATTTATAAAGAAAATCAGCTGCATAATAAAATCTCAGTGTTTCTAGAGTAACAACTAAATTCAGAATTATCAAAAAAGTAATGTCAAACTATTTGTAACATACATCTGTGATTCTTCTATTAATCAGCTAATTTTAAAATTATTTTCTAACATACACAAGAATTTATACTGTTGAAATTTATCATTTTTTTAGTCTTTTAAATATATAATTAATTCAAATGTCCATAGGTAGCATTTGTAATATTTTATGTACATTAGCATAATGGATAAAAAAGATCTTTAAATTATAATCTAGCTAACGTAAGCAGACAAACAAAACACCGTTGACGTATATTTAAAATTTCTACTACACAGACAATCTTTTCAGTTAATAGCTCACAAATTCAAAACAAAGTAGAATGGATTTAAAGCTACAGAAGTTGATTAAACCCCTCCTTTAAAACTTATATGGATACAAGTCTAGTATTTTAACAAACCATAACAAATAATTGCTTCTAAAGTAAAAAAAAATATAAAGGAGTCAATTTTACTTTTCAATTAATAGAATTCATTGATTTTTACTCCTCAAAAAGTTTGAAAAATACTAATTTGCATGGCATTTATTTCTATAAATACTACAAATTAAACAAGACTAACTCAATTAAAACTGATTTGATTAAAAATAAATAAAATAGCAAAACAACAAAAAAGGATAAATGGTATTTCTATGAAAAATAAAAAATTGGAACATTTCCATGCATAATTTCAAAGACTTTAATCATTATTACTTGATAATCTACTTTTATTACATAAAAAGATTACCTTTTAAATATAGTGATTTTCTGACTTCCCTGAAAAAAGGATACATTTGATCTGCAAGGTAATAGATAGGATTCATAGCTCCATCTAGCTCTTCACACTTGGCCATCATAGCATACATGGCCTGAAACAGGAAAATGCTTTAGTAAGAAAAATGTTACACATAATGAAATAACAGGAAATAAATAAGCAATTAAGTACTTAAAAACTCCTGTTGCATAAATGCATTTTCTTTCTTTCTGTAAGCATGTGTGCACATTCATTGATAAAATGAAATTCCCTTTGTTATTCTTAAGCTTACATAATACAGCGCACCACACAAACAAAAACTAAGTTGTTATACAAACATGAAATGTTGACTAACTATGCCAGAATATTTGTTTAATAGTATTAAAAGAAAAAAAGCCAGCAGCAAGCCGATGCTGATTTAGGCAACAGTAACATTATCAAAGGCCAAATAAACTCAAATTTCAAATTCCCTACAGCTTCTGTCCAAGTATCAATATTAAAAACTCTGTGAAGAAAAGCTCCAATCATATCTGAAAATTTATTTCCTTTTTTGAAACATCAGCTTTTAACTATAGAGAACTGGCCTCATCCCGATATAAATGATTCAGAATGTACAGGTAGACCCCGATTTATGAGAGAGTTGTTCACAAAAACTTTTCATAAACTGAAACATAATTTCCCATCGACTTCCATTATATGATGTGAGATGCTCCCACGGCAACCCCTCCAAAAAAAAAAAAAAAAACACAGGAAAACTATGCATTTTAGGACATTTTTCTTATTCTAAATACAACTAATAATTAAAACATTGCTGCATAAATTTATTGCTACATGTACTATGCTGTTTATTTAATCAAAAAATAAAACTGAGGAATGAAGTCAGGATTGTCAGCTTAGCATGCTTTTCTTTGTACAATTCCTTGTAGGAAACGAGGGCCTTTCCAAACATTCTTTCAAAGTGCAAGGCACCATTCACAACTTGGGTTGTTGTCTATTAAGTTTTGACCAGCATTGTCAATAAGGGAGAAAGATTCTGAAATCATTTTTGTTGTTGAGAAACTCAGTTTGAGTCTTCATCCTCTTTTGCAGCTGCATGTTCTTGATCTATTGCCATTAGATCATCATTAAACAATTCCTTGTGATTGTAATGCTAACAATCTGCTTATATCAGTTCCTTCTGCAAACAGTATCTTTCCACTGCAGGGCAGTAAAAATTTGTAAACCAATTTTGAAATATGGCTCTTGTTGTCCATGCTCTTTTGTTTGAACACCATATAACTGAAAGATTGTCTTTCACATACCCCTTCATGGCCCTTGGATTTTCAGAGTGGTATATTAGCAGCAGCTTTAACTTGAAATCACACAAAAGCTTTGTCTCCAAGAGATACCGTGTCTTTGGATGCTTTGTGGCTTGATACAGACTTCTCTCTCAACAAGATTGTCCTGTCAGGCAATTTTTTTCTTCAGTAAAGAGTATTTCATCAACATTAAAAACTTGGCAGGCCGTATATCTGCCTCCTATTTTGTTGCAGAGTGGGAAGGTGTACTTGTCTGCACTCACAGCCTCTCTGCTCTGCTTGATGTCACGTAGATTGTCTTTTCTTAAAATGGTCAAACCAGCCTCTGCTTACAGCAAAGGTCTCTTGTTTAGTAGTACAGTTTTGGCCAGAACTGTCACCATCTCTTTAAATCCTCATACAAATTTCTGCAATGTTATGTTGGTCAGAGGGGAGTCATCATGCCACCCATAAAGATAATAAGCATTCCATTTCCTCCATTACACCAGGCTGATACTTACTCAGCAATTTATAACTAACTGGCATTGCTATCTTTGCACCTTCACAAATTTTGTCTTTATATTTTCTTTAATTGCAGCCACTGATGAGTTATTTACATAGCCATTGTTTAAATGCTTGGCTACATCACTGAGTCACTGTCCTTCATCAAAACATCCAATTTCATTTTTAAAGTAATTCCTTTACAACTCTTTTTCACTTTACCACTAGTAGTGCCATCTGCACTTAGTTTCTCAGCCTTCTGCCCTCAAGGGTCCAGTTATTTCAAATAACAAACCCAAAAGCAGTAATGATAAAAACAGTTTTCTGTTATGGCCCTAACAGCAGCAAATGCACATATGCACACAACAAATGGTGTTGCATTCTTCAATGCAAAGACATAAGGTAAGATTGTATTTGGGTCATGGGACCTTGTACAAGTACAAGGCAACGGAGGGCTGTCAACTTCCTATTTACCAGGAAATCACTGACAGTTTGACCAGATGCAACTGTTGCATGTCAGCTCTCATCTGGTCACATGTCCAGAAGCTTACCAGGGGTCACCATCTCCGATGTCCAGGACAATGGAGGCAACCAGAGTCGCACTGACTGTAACGGATCACTGGTAGTAATGCACAAGTGGCCACTAATTGCTTTCTTAGCCCTAAACTGCGGGAAACAATTTTCTGGAATCATCTTGGCACAAAATCAAAAAGTCATCATGTGATTAGTTTCTGCGATGCGTAACGGAGTTAAATCCACTGTAAAGAGGAAGAAACAACAGAATGAAAATTACCTGTTTTCCTTGAAGCCAAAAGATCCAACACAGAACACGGAAGGCAAATGAAAGATGGTGACTACGAAACTTAAGTAAATATTTTTAACTAGTTTTTTAAATTAATATTATTATTGTTTCTCCTCCTGTTATTCATCTCTTTACCAGATTTGCTATGAACAAACAATAGATGCTTTTCATAACTTCAGTGGTTTTCCTCCTTATGAAAAAACACTGGAAAAAATTTTTTTACTCTTGCAACTCAAAAATTTGTAAAACAGGGCAACATAAATAGAGGTCTACCTGCAATTTTTACAAAAAAAAAAATCTTACCTTAATGCTTCCATCAACAGCATCACAGGTGCTATCCACAGACTTTTTGTATGCATCTACACAGCCTGATGTTAGAGCAGACATCTAAGAAAGGTAAACAATTTACTACAAAATCCACACAAAACTGTCAGAATGTGCATAACCGAATCAATTGAATTCCTTGTTAAAGCAGATGGCTAACATCAATACTAGAAATCAAAGTTTCTTTAGTGATTTTAATAAAAAGACATTTTAACCACTTTTTGATAGAACTGAGAAACCTGTATGAGATTGGCATGACAAGAGACAAGAATGTCCATATTGTCAATGAAGTCATGCCCACCACAAAAGATCAGAGTAAACTGTATTAAGCAAGCAGACTTGAGAAATGATTCTGAGGTTAACAATTTGTGTTGTATTTACTTTGGATAACTTAGTAATTATTGGTCAGTCATTTATTTTAATATTGTAATTAGTTTTTTTTCGTTAAATTTTGTTAGCCCACCTAAGTCAAGCAAAGTTCTCAGCATAAGTTATTTCCCTTGAAAAGACTTCAAAGTGTTGTATCAGATTAGATATTTTTTTCAATGAAGTGTAATTATTACATTTTGGTGGACCCCCCCTCTTATTTTTAAACAAAAACTTCCTAGGATTTTTAAACTAACAATTTCATTGCACGAAGTAGTTTGAATATTTACTCACAATAAAGATCATCATCTACAGCCAAGAAAACTAACTAGTTTGTCAACTTTTGTTAATCTTTATCAGAATAACACCATGGAAAATATCACTGGCATTGCTTAAACTGGTTGAACCACTCCTCTTTGTGGTTAATATAACAGGGTTATCCAGGTTAGTTGTACCCTTATGCCATCTATTCAATTCATAAGATGTTTGTCACTGATCTTTATCCCAATAACTTTCTTTGTTGTTGTTAATTTAGTTGTTATCTATCTCCACTCCATTGGCACAAAAATGCAAAGGCCATCAGGATAAATCTTAGTGTCAAGCCTCCCATTAACCAAATGCATGTAAAGGTACGCTCAACCCAAATAAACCTATTACGTCAGCCATAAAGAAAGGGCACATAAAACCCACAAATACCAGTGGTGTCGTCCAAGGTGTTACTCTGACAAAAATAGAAAAAAGTTGTGGTCAAAACTAGTTATCTCAGTTGTAGATGTTTTTCCTTACTGAGAGTAAACATTCAAGCTACTTTGCATAATGCATACAATAACTGCAGTAACAAGAAATACTTTCAAGAATAAAGTCTCTTTGAAATACTGATAATTTTGCCAGCACTCGATACATTAGTCACAAAACATTAAATCAGTCACTTCTGTACTCTATAGCAACATAATCTGACACACACAGCTAATCAGGCTGCTTTCTTGTACATGCTAATGTGAATGACAGAAAGAACATCATTTATAGAGAAGTTAAATTAAAATATCATAAAAATTTCAATTTTTAAAAATTATTATTCTAGAAAAAATTAGAAAACTAAACTTAAAATATTAAAAATTTTGATTAAATAATCTAGAAGTCTTATTTGGTATCAATTTGCACTTTTAGATACTGTTTATCCAATATTAGATTAGATTTTGCTAGATCTTTGAAGACATCCAAGATAATTAAGTCCTTCCTACACATTTCAAATAAATCCCTTTCACTTTTTAAAAGTGAAGCCCTTCTTGTTGAGAAGAAATTTAAAAAGAACTTAAAAATTATGCTTAGAAACTAAAACAGTGATACTTTCAACACATAATAACAGGATTGGATTTGACAAGTTTATGAAGCTGTCTCATAATGTAAGTAGGAACTTCTATCTTTTACAAACACACACATCCTCACTGAAGAGGATGTACCAGTTCTGTAAAGCCTATTTACACGTGACAGGCTACAATGAAAGGCTACTGACCACTGTCCTTCCAGTAATCTGTTTATGTTACTGATTAGGTCTATAAAAAAAAAAAAGACATTACGATTTGTGAATTCTAGCTTAAATAATCACCTTCATCGACAAAGCTGCTCACAACAACAACAACAAAAAAAAAAAAAATGGCCAGGAATTTCAAAGTATTTATTTGTTTAGCAGAAGAAAAAAAAACAAAGACAAACTTTGTGCAGGTTGGTTTTCAAGTTCCCCATCATGAGGTCAAGCTGGTCAGCTACAATTCTGGCCTGACTTTCCAAGTCCAGTATCACCTGAGGATCAATAGGCGGAATGTCACCTGGACTCTGCTGCAACAAACTGCTTGGAGAATGGGAAATTCCTGAAAAAGATGCCCTGGAAATGGACTGGGATGTTGTGCTGGATATGCTGCCTAAGCTTTGAATACTTGAAGCTCTTGTCGGTAAACTACCAGAATCTGGAATTGAATGGTCAAGAGTAAAGAAATAGCACTGGTAAAACATAATGGGTAACTCCTAAATACTATGGACATTCAGATAAAACCCAGATGGATACCATTATTGGTATGCTATTTCAACCAGGTTTCATTTGAATATCCCTAATATATACATATGCTCATGCATGCACAATGCTCTTGTAGTGAAATGATAAACTGCACAAAACAAAAAATTCTATGAAATTCCTTGATTTGAGAGACATCCAACAATTCAATTTTCTAAAATCTCTAAATAGGCAATTCATTGTTACTTAATGCTTCAAATAACAGTATTAATGCTTGCTTACTTTAACAGATTCTAGCTTTTGCAATTAATGTTTTTGGGAATCAATAATTTTGTACATATTTAAGTTACTTAAAACAAAAGATCAAGGTTAAAGTCTTTTGCAGGCAATTTTAAATTCACTCAATCCTCCAGTCTTAGAAAAATATAGAAAATTCAAGCACCCATACAAACCCTGATTAATGAACGAGAACAGCACTACAATTGGAAGGCAGTAGGAAGCCACTTATGGCTTACACAAGACTTTTCTCTTAAATATTGCTGAAAATTTTTTCAAAGAACTCCATTTGGATCAATTTATTTTTATTTTTCTTGTTATTGGATCTTCCATTCAACAGACCCTATTTTACTAATCTGTGCTGGAAATCGATTAAAACCTGACTAATTAGCTAATCCTTTATTCTATTTTTAATAAAAGATTCTGAAGTTCCATGCTACCAAAGATTAATAACCAGTTAATGGTGATAGATTGCCTTTGCTAACTTCTTTAAAAGATATGAGCAACATTAAGTATCTTCCATTTATCTGAGAAACTTGGTACAACTCACCTGTATGCTTAGTGAGAACTCACCTGCTATAGACAGGGAACTGCTTCTTTTTATCTTCTCAATCAGGTTGTCAGCCACAAACTCTATCATGTCGCCTTTCTGTACAATCATTCCAAATGGCAAACTCCGAGATAATTCACTGTCTGTGGATGTATGTATTTCATGTAGGTCATCACCTGCTCGCCGCTTCTTCTGCTGGTCTATTACAGGAACAGGCAGGGAGAGTGACTGAGGGCGATCTGTCACACCATTAATGAAGTCATTTGGAGGTAAAAATTCTGTCATGGCGCTTTCACTAATGGTTTCTGTATTCAGTTCTTCATCCAGCTGACTATTTCTCAGTTTCTGGTTATAGTTCTCTTCCATATTATCAACATTGGATTCTGAGTCATTGTCGCGATTCAGGTTGATCTCTATAATTCTTGTCTGTTTCTGATGAAGGTTCTCTGCAATGCTCAAGTCGTCTGTGTCCTTAAGACTTCCAAATGTCCCACTATCTGGTGAGGGCTGAAGCAGAGGTTTCGTCTCCTTGCTGATTGGTAATACAGGGTCGCTAGTGTCACTCCCACATGACACTGCATCCATAGTTGTGTCTTCACATGACCCACAACTGGTATCTCCCAAAGAACCTCTCTTACCTGTCAACATACTAACAGATGCCTGCTCCCCATCCTCAGTCAGCCTAGAAAAAGATTTTGATTACCTAGTATGAATAATAAAAAACCTAAATGCAAAAGTTCAGGTGCTTTTAGATGGATTTTGTCACTATTTTTAAAATCATCTTTAACAGCAAAACAAAACTGTTTTCTGGCTAACGCTTGCTCTATGGCGTATATTAAATATTCCCTTTTTCTATTTTCTCAACTACAGTTCACTCAACACAATGAAAGCAATTTATACAAAACTTCCCAACTTTAATTTTGAACTAGAATTTAAATAAGTATTGAATGGGATCACTGATATCAGCAGTCCAAACTTGTTCTAAAATGTTATTTATTTAATGTTTGTCTTATGTGTTCTTTAATAATAACCATTTCTCCTTCCCAGTTTTCTTTTTTAAAACCAGGTTTACTTATACCTTAAAACAATAAACACAAAAAATTAAAATATATAATTAAAGCAAGACATTCTAAAATTATCATTTGCTCTTATCCAAATAAAACATTTAAATGATTCTCCCTAGCACAGGCGATTATAAAATTCTCAGGCTTAGAGGAGTAAAGGGTTAATCAAATAAAGATGATGTAATAAGCATGGTAGAAAAGGTTATAATCTCGGAAAAGCTAAGAGATAATGGGAAGTTAATAAACTAAGTTATCTTTTGTATCACTACAATGACAAAAATGTAGCCCTTTTATTTTCTGTTCAATGCAATGGCAGTTTACGTAGTTTTTTTTTTTTGAATTTTTTTTTTCAAAAGGATACACTTTGAGACTATAATATAATAATAAAATAATAATAATAATAATAATATAATAATAATAATAATAATAATAATATCATCAATGGCTCGAGTCCTCTTACAACTTCACTATAGCTTTGGAGTACACTTGATCACTCTTGGCATCCAAAAACAACAACATTGGGCATTTCACAAATGAAAGTAGAGTTTAGCTGGTGAGAGAGAGAGAGGGTTTCTCTACAGAGGTGATGGATTAGATAGATTTCTTTTTGTTTTATTTGATAGCGGAAACACGGTAGGGGGGGGCTTGGTTGGTGAAGTCGTCCTAATATACAGACATTGCTGCAAGAAGTCACAAATAATATTTGGATCCAGTAAGTTTTACTGTTGTTGTTGTTGTTGTTTTGGGGGGGGGAAGAGGGGGAGAGAGGTTTACACATTTTAGTGCTAAATCGTCAGTTTAAACGCTCTGCACAGCCGGACAGATCTACAGCTCCCCCCCCCCCCCCAGACACTGAATAGCGCAGGCAGACTTGGCACAGACTTAAGACGGTGAAGAAATGTCGGGTGGGGGGGGTGATCCTAGAACCGACAGTCTCATTTTAAGGCCGGTCTGCCATGATGCCTCGAGCTAAGATAGGTGGTTGGGGGGGAGGGAGGCAGGGTTCGAATCCCGGTCGTAGCCGCTCCGCTCGGCGTGGAGTAAGAGTCCTACTGATGGGGGTCTTCGCGGGTAGTTCTCGATCGGCTCGTACCCTGGAGGGACCAAGGCCACCCCTGCAAGCCCCGGTGGGTGGGAGGGGGTCTAACTGGCAGTGTCGTAGAAAGTTCTGTCTTGGGTGCCGAAGTTTCTACGCAGCTGTTATGTAGACAGACATCAACTATTCCAACAACTCGCATCTGTACACTGGCTGGAGGAGACCGGTCGGCGGTATCTTTCTTCCCCTGCGAGCCGGACTGCCATCGGCAGGAGAACCGTCACCGAGACAGGGAGGACCAACGGTACGGGTCCGGGGGGAGGGGGAGTAGGCAGGCAGGCGGAGCAGATGAAGCAAACACGAGAAAAGCGGGAGAATTATAATTTACATGGCCAAGTTAGGGGCTGGGGAGGGGATATATATATATATATAATTTACATGGCCAAGTTAGGGGCTGGGGAGGGGATATATATATATATATAATTTTACATGGCCAAGTTAGGGGCTGGGGAGGGGATATATATATATATATATATAATTTACATGGCCAAGTTAGGGGCTGGGGAGGGGATATATATATAACAACACCACTCCTCTCCTCTCCTCTCCGCCGAGTCTCGTGATCGTGCAGCATTAATTAACAGTTTCGCCCTGGGGATGGAAATGTCTGGGGGCCACCTTACCCATTTTCGGACAGTTGAGGGGAAGCGGCCATGGCGAGATGGTTGCAGTCTCGGGTCTATCAAACAAACGCATTAGACATCGCCGGAGTTCCTCAAGTTGGCAGCATTTTCCCCCACCGTTGTTATCGTTCTTGAATAAACACTAGAGGGCGTGCTAATAGGAGGTGCGGGGGGGGGGAAGCCTCGACTTGATATACCGGAGCTGCTATCAAATACTATGTCGTTATTTTTTTTCTGTTTTTTTGAAAAGAAAAACAAAGCGATTAAAACACAGAACAGAAAACAAACAAACAACTTCTGAAATATTTAAATGCTGCGTAAATTTGGGAAGAAACCTTTCATAATAATTTCTTTTTTTTTTTTAAATCTGCTATATATATATATATATATAAACCTTATCTAGGTAAACAGTGAATCCTTTGATCCAGAAGATATATAGACAAACATATATATATATAAAAGATATATAAAAGATATATAAATATATGTAAATATATTTAATGCTTCGTCAAAAACTAACGGTAAAGTTAAGATGAAAAATGAGAGAATTCTCTGCCCTTCCCACACTACGCCGCTAGGTGGCGCGTCGCTATTTCCGAGTCTTGTAAAATGTAAACATCGGTGGGTTGTTTGATTTTTACAGGGAAATCATAATGAATGATGAGTATTTGGAGGAAAACCGATGCGTGGATTTTGGTTTCGTAAAGGCGAGTCAGCTTTGCCTGTCCTCTAGTCAGCCCACGAACTCCGGGGAGCAGCAGCAGCAGCAGCAGCCCGGTCGCGGTGGGTGCCAGCGGAGCCATGAGGAGGAGGAGGAGGAGGAGGCGGCCGTCGCCCCCCCGCAGAACAACGGCCGGGCGGAGGGGCGGAGAAAGCGAATCCACATGGACGTCCACGACTGCTTCGAGTTCGTCAGGACTAGGGCGGGCTCGGCGGCTCTGGTGAACCCGTTTGGCGTGAGCGCTTCGTCCAGGAACATCAGCAGGTATCTCCATCCGAGACCGCGGCGGGGGTTGGGCGGGAGTGCGCGCGGCCCCCGGTCTTATGGCGACCCCACCGCGGGTGCGGGACGTCAGGGGAGCATCGCCGGATACTTCAGGCTCGCGGCGGTCGGGAAGGAAGAGCCAGGGCCCCGTTCAGGGGCGGCCGGGCTGTCGGCGAAACTTGGGGAAATCCGAACCAGCTGCTCGTCCGACTGCGGCGACGAGGAGGGGATCGTCACTGGAGACGAGACGACTCGTGCTGTCAACGAAAAAGTCACTTGGAAGAATAAGAGGAGGAGGAGGAGGATGAGTAGAAGGAGCAGCAGCAGTAGAGACGGATGGGGGATGTCAGACACGGGAGTCATCGCCACCCCGGCTAAAATCGAGAGTGATGCCAGCAGTGACGACATGAAATTGCGGTCTTCGTCTCTGAGTAAAAATCTGTACGGTCTTCTCGGCGAAGATTTCTGCGACGAATCCATCGATTATTTTCCTTCTCTACCTCTCGAAATTAAAGAGATTATATTTTGTCAGTTGCCCATTCAGGATCTTTGCTTGCACTGCACCCGGGTCTGTACTGAATGGAACTCTATTATATCCAGTTCAAAGGTAACAGCTTGAATTGTAACAACATTTAGTAAGACTTTGTTTTAGCGTAATGTAGTATAAATGGGTCAAGGACTTAGCAAACTCCTCTGTAAGCTCTAAATGACTGTAAGTACATTTACATGATTATTTACTTTAAGTTTATATAAAACACCACCCCTTCAAGCCATCTACTAAAAAAAATATATTGAAATGTTATAATGAACAACTACACAAGTATTTTTTTATGCTTTTTAATTACTATATTACTATAAATTTTGGTACCTGGGGCAAAACTCTATTTATAAACCTCTCCTTACCAATTATGAAATACCTGTCAATAACCTGAACTCAAATAATATTACACACTAGCATAGCATGTAAAACTTTACATATCTACATAATTATATGACACTGTCATCTGCTCTCAGCATCCACCCTCTCTGCTTCTGGAACCCTACAGAATAATAACATATTATTATAATATATGTATAATGTGCTACTAACTAAAAGAACACTTACAGCAGAGTTGGATTAAGTTATACACCAATTTCGGAATAAAATGAAGTCCCATAGGTCTATGTGTGGTAAGTAATAAATTGTATTAATGTGAAGGGCTTTTATTTGAAATTAGAGGGGCTCTGAGGCCTTCAGAGAGAGAGAAAAAGGAACCCCTAAGGTTCCATTTCACATGAAAATCATAATTATCTTATCACCAGTTTCATAGACAGTGCAATGAGTGCATGTAAACAAAAAGCTTGAAGCAACTTGACCTGCCAAGTCAATGTATCTTGTGCATTTTCAATTTATGAACAGATCTGGATGTCAATTAAAATCATTTGGTGAGTAGTGAGTCAAAGAAAAGTAATGAAACATTTTGCATATCAAAAAGATTAGAGTAGATCTATGCATTTTTCGATATGTAGGTCTTGATTGAGACTAGATCTAGGTTTAAAGTCATGTGCTGCCTTGTTTTAAATTTCTTAAAATCTATTCATGATGTTTAAATACATGCATAATTTTGTCACATTGTAGATCTGATTTGGTAAGCTTCTTATATTCCTGCAAAAATCATGAAAATATATTTAGTGGTTTTACATTACCAACATTGTTGGTCTGATATCGAGGATCTAATCTAAAAAATATTTCTTGCACAATTCAACCATTTAAACTTACACTGGAAAAAACATCTTTCTGATAATCATTTAATTTAAGTTGACAAGTTTAGAGTATCCTACATATAATCTAAGTCTGAGCAGAGGATAATATTGTAGGGAGGGCCTAATAATAAGGCTCTGAGTTGGCATGGCTTGGTTTTGAGATGAATATGGAAAAACAGGTTTAGATAAAGAGAATAGGCAAGTATAAAAAAACTTTTTTTCTTCCTTTTAACACATTTTTGTATTTTTGTTTTGGGTTTTTTTGTTTTCTGCACAAGGCATCTTGTCACCTTTTGCCATGATTGATTACTGGATCATGTGTGATATTATTTCAGTCAATTCAAAATTTCTAAAACTTGAATCAAAGCGGTACTGCAAAACGTAAAAATAACACCGTCTCCACAAAGGGAATGAACATTTTTGTAGAAAAAAAATGTTTAGACATTCTTTTCCCTTGCTTGTTCCTGTAAAAAGTCTGAAAAGGCCTCAAAGTGTCTACCAGCAAGCTTATCATTGAGCTGGAAAGTAATATTGCAAGTGAAAACATCTATCTCCAAGCTTATGATGCAGCTGAACCAAATGATTTGCCAGTGGATCAAGAATTTCCATTCAAGAAGGGCCAGAGGAAGAACATGCCATTGCTGTGGATTATGACAGTATTGATAAAAATCAAAGTGATGAGGCTCTGTACCTTTTGGAAATTGTCACAGGGAGGTAAAAAGGAATTTTTCAACAGATCTGGGCTTTTGGACAGCAATGAATGTGGAGCTCTGGATTAAAGGGTCAAGCAGCTGCTAAAATCACAACTACTTGTTTGAACAATCATGGCCAAATTTTGGTAACAGATCTCGAGTCTTCACAAAAGTTCATCTGCATGGTAAGAAGGTAAACAGGGAAACATATAATTGTAACTGAACTGGTTGATTATTTTGCCTTTGAATGGAAAACTATATTGCTTCTTTGCAAGCTTTTGAGTTGGGGGAACAACATCTTTTGCTGCAGATAGGTTTTGTGATGAATCTAATGCTGGCAAGACATTAAAAGCCGATGAAACAACAGCAGAGCACTGACATTCAATAATGGCATACATTACTATAACCAAGTTTATTGGGTACATCAATGCATCCAGAGGCAGAGACAGCATGAAAAGGGCTACTGGCATTCTGTGCTTCTTTGTGTTGTTGAAGTGATAAAATTTTTATCACAATATGGATTAGCCTTCTGTGAGGTTCAGTGCTAACATTGGAAAGCTTTTGGAAATTTTAGAGCTCTTATCAAAATTTGATCCCTTGTCAATCACATTGCCCATTTTAGGAACAAGGATAAAGGTAATCTTAGTTACCTTTCATCAGCAGTCTGTGATGAACTGGTTGAGCAGATGGGTGCTAAGGTATTGTTTACAGTCTGTGAGGAAATCCAAAGTGCCAAGTACTTTACAATCTTAGTGGACTCTACTCTAACATGCAAGTCACACAGACCAGTTGACATTTATCATCAGACATGCCAATTCTGACAGGGAGCCAACAGAGTGTTTCTTAAAATTTCTCTCTATCAAGAGTCATGTTGGCAAGGATATGGAATGGTATGTTCTTTCAAAGCTACAAGATTTGTTACTGGCTGACCATCTGTTGCACTATGACAGAGCAGCTAACATGTCAGGGAAAGGACATGGGCTTGCAAGCCAAAATCAAAGAGATTAATCTACTGATACATGTACCCAGTGCCACTCATTCCTTGAATTTGGTTGGGTCTTCATCTGTAAATTCCTGCTTTGGTCTTACGCAAGGCACACATGCATTTTCAAGTGAAATTGACAAGCACTAGAACACCTTAGGTTTAAATTCTAAGGTCAGTGATAGAAGATCTGAGGAAGCTGCTCTTTCAAACAAGCTTTGCTTCTTTGAAACTGCTTACATGTATGTCATACAGCATAACATTCTGAAGAGATTCTAGACAAGAGCACCATTCTTCAAAGCTCCTAGATCAACATACAGACTGCTGTGTCCATATTTCTAACCCTGGATGTATTCATCACAGAGCTCAGAGACAATTTAGAGGAGTTGGAGGAAGAGGACAGAAATCTGATACCTTATGTTTGCCAGGCATATGTGAAAATGTTCAAAACAGGTTGGCTATTGATGTATTGGTATCAAACTTGAGTGGTTTAAAAAATTTTGAGTTTAAATATTTATTGTAATCATTGACAAAGTCATTGCCTCTTTTAACCAACATTGATCGGTGTATGAGTGAGTTGCAAAAGAGTTTGCTTTTATCTGCTCTCTAGAATCAAATGGCAAAGAAAATCTAAAAAATGATGTGTCTGCATTGACTACCAAGTGCCATGAGGACTTTTATGCCAACTGTATTGATGGGTTTCTTTTGTTTGCTGACTTTATAGGCCATGAGAATACTGAAAGAGAACCCCAAGCAATGATACAATATTTGCAGAAAATCTGTTTTGGTTGAAAAGACATTACAAAATGTTGACACAGCACTGACTTTTTCTGACCATTCCTGTTACAGTTTGTGAAGGTGAACAATCTTTCTCCAAACTATCTCTGATGTAGAGTTGGCCGTAGTGAATGTACAACAAGAAAAACTCATTGTGCTTGCCATTATGTCCATCAAGAATGATATGACAGCTCTAGCTTTTGAAGATGTTATCTTTACCTTTATGGCTACAATACTTTGGAAGTTGACATTTAAAATAAATTCTAAAGGTATGCTTATCAATTTGTCAGTATGTGCATTGTATGAAAGGAGGAAAAAATGGAATTGTAGGAGGGATCCACATGTTTTTCCTGGTGTAGGGCTCCCATGAACCTTAATCCAGCCCTGACTTACTAAGTTTCAGACAACTATGATATCTGTAAAGTTTCATCACCTTGTTACAATCAGATCACAACATAATCTTTAATATACAAGACTACAAATTTATGATTTTAAATTAATTCTGTTTAGGTGAACTATTTTTTCCCATGTGCCATTTCTTCTTTTACAGCTAAGAAATCATAAAGAGAAAAAGAAAAAAAAAAATGGCAGAGTTTAATTAAGTTTGTCCAGTGAGATACAAGGAAATTTTGGTTTTGCAAACTATGTACCACTTAATTTTAGATATATCAATGTTACTAGCATATTGCATGGATGAAAATTATATTTCATCTAGATTATAGTGTTGCACCAAAAATAAAAAGGTTTTGTATCTGAAGGGACTAAAGAAATTGGGCTTACCAACCTTTTAAAGTGTTTAAATACTTAAGAATGTACATTTAGAAACGACTTATTTACAGATATTTTTTTCCTACTCTAGCTCTAATTCTGATAGGAAGCAAAAAATTTTCAAGCCATTCTGAACAAATTTTTGGATTTAGTTCAATACCACCATTTTTAAGTACATGTAACACCTCTGAGCATATAAGGAGTTTATGTAGGTCATGGAATCTCTGCTCCATTCCAAATATTAAACAATGATTTGAAGAGCCTTTACTCTGTTTGGCATTGAATAAATGAGATTTTGTATCACAGTCATAAAATCTAGGTTCCCTCGTATTTGTGTGAAGCTCTCTTAAAATTCTTCATATTGGCAGATAGACAAGTTGCTTTCAGTTTTTTTGATCTAGATGTTCCTGAAGATGTTCAGTCAAATTCATATGAAGTTGTTTGGGTGCCCAGGGAAAAAGTTAAACACTTTGATTCTTCTTTCAAACTGTGGTTTTACCAGAGGTGTGACACATAATGCCATCCTGAAGAATATGGGCAGATCTCAGTAGTATGCCTTGTTGGTACTGGAACATGAAATGTCCTCATTTGGCAATTTACCCAGTAGAATTCGCATGTCTTTCAACAAGCATCAATTCTGTCTTTTTACCATGCCAGATTGCAGTCCATACCATGATGCTTCTGCCTCCATTCCTGACTGTAGGCTGGGTGCATTGTGATTGAAAGTTTTTGTAAGGAAAAGTGTACACATCAACACTTGAGAGTCTTACCAGACATATCCTCTGGCCAGCCCTTTCAAAGTGTTTTATTCATACTAGACAGAAGGGGTTTCTTACATCCTATATGCTCTCTGTAGCTAATTGGACATGACATTAGAATATTTGGCTGATTTCTGTTCCATGGGGTGATGTCATTGAGAGAATCATGACAGTAATTGCAGACAAGACAAGTAATGGCAGCATATTCTTGTTGAGGTGTCACTAGTTTTTGTTACAACAGTGATTTCTGCCTTGGTGAATGTTGTGATAATGTCAAGCTCTTTGATGCTCCTGGCCACACTGCACAGCCTACAACACAGCCTCAAGTAAATGGAGAAATGTATTACAAAAGAATAGGAAATTCTTTAAATTGTAATTTAAAAAAAAAAAAAATTTTTTAAATTGTGCCTTGTTTTATTTAACTTTTGCCATGATAGTACTGCCTTCAATTTTATTATGGTTAGGTAATATAAAAAAATGCATTTTGATGCTTAAAGCCACTGTTAACTTAAAATTTTTTTTTTTTCATTTTTTTTATAGTTTATGCACTGGAAGAAATTTTATTACAAAGTAAGAAATAATGTTGCTGAGAGTAGACGGGAACTAATAGATTTCATGAGAGAGAATGGGATGGGCAATGAAAGCACATCTCTATCCAGTTTATTAAGGTAATCATTTATTGTTCAGCTTATATTCACATCCAATTTTATATTTTTATAAAAGAAAACAAAACAAACACCATACAAAGAGGGAAGAAGTCATCACAACTTATGTAAAATTCCAAGGGAAAAGGAATGCTTATCAATATGAACTTTAAATATCACTGTCTCACTGAAGTAGCTTTATCCATAGAAAAATACATGCATTGTCAATAAAAATTCCTAAAAGTGTTATGTTAGAATGTTAGAAGCTACTGCTGAGAAGTTTATTCTAAAACCAAGCGTATAAGCTGCTTGGAGATAATAGGGCAGACTAGTTACTACAACACCAGTTAATCCTAGTTAAACACATAGATGGGCTATAATTGATGTCATATACTTTAATCCTTTGATCAAAAGTCAAAGCATACGATGTTGATTATAGCTCATCTATACATCATATTAGGAATTATTGGTACTGTAACACCTTACCTTTGTAGCAACTACTACTCACTGGTCTCTTCTATTTGGTAAAAAAGTTTATGAAAGTTTAAAATTTCAGATTTTTTCTTTTATTTAAACAACAATTTTTGTGTTGTTTAAATTAGATACTTCAAGACGATTTACGAGACAAGGAAATGGTTTAGAGGCAAAAAAATAAATGTTAGAAAATAATTTTCCTTCTAATTGTTAGTGTTTGGAATATGTTAGAACTCCATGTATTGGCTATTATCATGATAACTAATTTTCTTAACTGTAAACTACTGTTGGCATAGTAACCCTGTAAATGACATTATGTTGGTATGTTAAGTTTTAGCTGGGTTACTAACATGAGCAGCTGCTGTGCCAATTCATATTGCAGCTATGCAGAAAACACCTGTTGGTGCCGTCAATTAACTCAGGTGAGCTAACACACACAAACACCGTTTTTGTATTCTGCTCTAAAATTCAGGTACATGAAGCATTTCAAACAGGTGTGGTCCACAGTGCTGCAGGAAAACCTTCAAAATCATCCTAAGTATCAGTGGGCTGTGGTTCTGTTGGGGGAATCTTTGTGCAAAGAAAAAAATCCTGGTCACATTAAGAAAGAGGTAAGGGAGCGAGGTTGTGGTTGATGGGCCACTGACTGGCTCGCTCTTTTGTTCTTTGTGCTGCTACAGGTTTCTATTCCTTTTAGTTCTGATAATCTAACGTATGCTTGGTAGCTGTGAGAACACACTTCCACCACCGAAGTGTTTTGGAACAGAGTTCCCTGAGACACTTGTTTGCAATAATAGATAGTGAAAGCCTTAATTATTTTGCATTCAGCAGATACGAGGACCAAGCCATAGCAGCATTATGTAAAATTCCTTTCTGAAGAACAGATCAAATTTCTAATCAAAGAATGAAGAGTCAGATGTATCTTAAGAGAGAGATGTACAGAAGAACAAGCAGAAAAGATGCTGTCACTGTTTATTAGGGCCCCCCCAACAATTTTCTGTTTTTAAATTTCTTTTTTAACTAGACATTTTATTCTTGTTTACTCCTGGATAACAGCTGAACTAATGTGCATTTTAGTGTTTTTGCATTAAAAGTAGGTTACTAAGCACAAAACTTTGATTTGCTTGTCTTCCTTTTTTTTTTTTTGTTTTTACTTTGTTAAAGTGAAAATATACCACTTATCTCTACTAAATTATATCACCGATTGTTTTCAAGAAACAAAAGAGAAACTAGCATACAGAATAAAGGTTTGCATAGGTAATTTAATCAGTGATTGGGTACTTATTATCAAATATGACTATTTAAATTACTGGCCAACTTATAAAATACTGTGGGAAAACTCAGCTATCAAATTTCCAAAATTAGAATTTTCTCCAGGATCCCCAAACAATCTCATTATTTCTGATTTCACTCCAACTCAGGCCACCCAAATTTTTCTTTTAACCCAAAATCTTACTTCCACCATTGAATAAGGTCCTAGGTGTATATAAATATTTTATTTAACTGTTGAATATCTGGTATGGTTTATAGTTATAACTTTTCATCCTTCTACCCGCTTTAGATTTAATTGGATAATCTTATTTTTTACCAGCAGGAATCAAACCCTTGGTGTGTGATGGCAGCACTTGTAATTCTGTCTGACAGCTTGGCTGACACAAGAGCCATTCTAGCCAACCTGTTATACATGTCATCTCCTTGTAACATTGTGGAAGTTCTTGAGTGTCTGTACTGTGTGGCAACTTTGCTGTTAGGCATGAAGTTGAATTGTCTGATGCAGTCGTGGACTGGGTAGGTATATTGAAGTCATCACCAGAGTTCTGGCTACTGTTAGATACACCGATACTTTGTTAATAGAGATTTCTGATGTGTAAATAATAAATATTTATATATGCCTAATTCAAGAACACTGGTATTAGTTTTTTTGCAGAAATTGTATGGAGGATGCTGCAGTCAGAATAAAATTAGTGTAGTGGATAAGCTAAAAAATGAAGATGAAAATAGTTGACATATTGTGTGACAGTATAAGGTATTCTCCTCTCTCTCTCCAAACTCAGATCGAACAAATTTGGGGACTGGTTCTACAAGTTAGTTTTTTTCTCTGGTACTGAAATATAAGTAATGCTATTAGATTATTCTTGTTTTTTGTGGTTAATTATTAGGCTTTAAAAATAAATTAATCAAAAAAGACTTTTTATTAAACTTTTTTCTAAAATTACAGCATGCATTACAGACTTTATTATGCTCTGTATTTGTATGAGAGTACACTGACAGTGACTGCTAGGAGTTTGAGAGGCACTCTGTCTAGGCATGAAGGACGACAAACACTGATGAGATACAGGTAAGTTTGTTTTACCTTTTGTATATGTATTGACCATAGTTCAAAGTTTAAGTAAAGAATGAGTTGTTGATCTACAAATGTGACAAAATTAAGTAAAATATTTAGTAGTTTGGATACTGCAAGCATAGCAAACTATGGATAAATCCTAATCATTGTATTTTTGTTGTCTTTCTTAGGTAATGTAATTCATGTTATGTTATAGTAAAACATTAGATATTATGACTTTTTCTCTTTGAACTTACTCAGACTTATTCAAAACCATTTTTTATGAGTATAATTTTGGATATTTTCAATTATGGATTAATTTGATAATATTAACCTCCATTAAAAAAGTGTGCGAATTTGTGGCAATTGTATGCTCAATGACAAAGAAAGAGAAAAGGAAGGGGTTAATACTAAAGCGTTAATGATTTATTTTGTTGTCTGCAATCTTATTTGTCACATCTTTGTATGAATTATCTGTTAATAAATAAAGTTTTTCAAACAGAAACATGTTTTAGTTTAGTTTTAAAAACAAGGTTCATTTATCCCATCAGAAATACCATATCTAATAAATTTGCAAGAGGGCTATTTGGAATTCTTAAATGTGACTGTTTATTATTTTTGTTAACAGTTTTTTAGATACAAATCTTTGTCTCACCCACGAACAAATGCGGATTATCAATCATGAAGTAAAATATGGTGAAGTCATCAAAATAGTTGCTTTTGCAGGTAATTACAAAGTACCAACATATATATATATTTTTTCTTAAGCTATACAGTCATTTGGAGCAAATGTATGATAATTTTTTTTTTTACATTAAAAATCTCATTATAGAATAAACTAACTTTAGAATATATTTTGAGTAGACAAACCTCCTCTATAGGATGTGTAATTTTTCTTTCTTTTAATCATTATTATGTTGTAATTCTTAGCTGTTTGAAAAATGGTAAAATGGTTGCTGATTGCACTTGAAGAAGAATGTGCTATATTTTCACTATTCACTACAGTATGGTAGGGAAGCAAAGAATATTGGTCAGATGATGAGAAAACACTTATCAGAACTTGGAGAGTCAGTGTAAATGCTTCTTTTTCCTTTTGTTTTTACTTATGGACAAATATGCTGTGGTTGTTCTTTCTTGTTGCAGGCACTGGCAAAACATTAACACTAATCCATTATACACAGATGAGGCCAGACAAAAAGTTTTTATTGGTTGTTTACAATAAGTGAGTGCTAAATTTGTATTTTGTAACATCCCTTCCTGATTTGTTTTAAAATCACTATACATGAAAATTGCAGTAGATAATTGATGGAAAGAAAGTTAATGAATATTATTCCAACTTTTCAATTGGAGAGGAAAAATTAGAAATAAGAAGGCATTTCTTGGTGCAGGTATCATGCTTATTAATTCTTTCAACATTCCAATTTACTAATATGAAATATCTGTGCTTGACATAGTCTGATAAAGTTAAGAAAAAAAAGATAATCATGTATTTATCTATATTGATTATTACAGATAAGTGTTAAAATTACAGATGCTTTTTTCTGTTTTTATTCACTAATGCAATTCTGACTGGCATGCAAATGTTTTTATAACAGATGAGTAGTTCTTTTGAATTCTGTCCTGGATAATGTGGTTTTTTGATGGGGAAGTTGAAAAAGGAAAAACGAAAAAGAAACTTATGTAGCTGAAAGCCCTAACTGTATTATTGTGTAGACTAATTAAAGATGAATAGCATTTTATTTTCTTCACAGATCAGTTTGTGATTACGCCAGAAAGAAATTTCCACCGAACGTTTCATGCAAAACTGGGCACAGCCTGGCTTTTCAGAAATCTGGACGACTGTAAGCAGTGACAGAAAATAACTCCACATTTTGCTGGCAGCCTGTTATTGTTTGTACCTCACTCTCCACATCCTGAAACTTTAGAAAATTCTGATTTTTAGTTAACTGCATATTTAAAAGTAGAACCTTTCTATTGCACGTGCACACTTATAACATTATAAGTAACCTTGTATGTAATTATAAATAAAAGATACCACCAATAATCAAAGCTACTATGAGCCAGGATTTCTGCAGAGACATATTTTAGAGTTTTTTTCGATAACCTTATTCATATTTGGCCTACAGTCATGAACTCTTGCAGATATATCTTCAGCACATTGATGAGCTCACTTAAAAATGTTAATACAAATTTAGACATATGTGTTGGCGCCATTTGCAAACATACAACTTAAAGAGATGCTGAAGTCTAATTTAGTTCATAACTAAACACATTTTTATTTGTATTAACGTGACTTTTCTGTTAATTTTAAGGAAAAGTTTTGAGTCCACAAATAAACATGCTTGCTTTCTTAACTTGTATTTCTGACATCTCATTAAACTTATAATGAACTCACTATTGCAGTGAAGTAATTTTTAAAAAAATGTTGTTAATTTTATGGAATTTTGTAGGTGATGCTTCTGTTGTATTGGTTAGAATATATTAGACTTTTATTGCTACCTGGTAATGATTTTTCATCAGTGTTTCATATCCATTTTATGGTCAGAGCACACCTGCTACAGACACCGGTGAGTATTAAAATGTGCCTGTGTGCAGTAAAGATGTTTTTATTCTAGGTATACTTGCTCATTCATGAAATGGTTACCTCTATTATACATGCTTCAAACTGAATCTTTTTCTCTTATTTATTTATTTAAGGTAAATGTAATCTTGTGTTTGATAAAATTAATTTTATAAATAATGAAAATTATTTATTTCATTTTTAAGCTATGCTGAGAAGAATAAGCTCATGGGAAACCTAAAGGTGTACGATGTTGCACGAGCTTTGCCATTAGTAAAGGAGGAAAATCTTTACATTCGGGCCAAGTTTGTAGTGGACACACTGCTTGCATTCATGTCATCCTCAGATAGCTCCATCACCATGGAGCATGTGGACAGTGCTGTGAGGAAACGGAGAGTGACAGTTTTACAGAGTATGCTGGAGGCTCCTGAGGTTAGTACTACCACCCATTGGTTCATATTCACACACACACACACACATGATTAGGAATTATGGTGATTGTTATGCTGCATCTTGTTTTCATTGTCTCCACCATGCCTAGCCTGTTTTTGTTCTTAAGTTTCATTATTGCAGAAAGTAGAGAATTAGTTGGAACATTTTGCCATGATCTCAACTGCATAAAACCTTAGTGATCACCTTAAGCCACTTGTACCATTGAAAAAATGAGAGACACCTACTGCAAAATTAACATTAAGGCACTCCAAGACAGCATTTTTCAGGATTAAACTCTTACTACTAATAAGGGTATAAGGAAAGCTGGAAGTACCTGCTGTAAATAAGACATCATCATTAATACCCCATTCTTATCTTGATTTCAATAATTTATTATCAGAATGTGGAACTAACCTTTAGTTTATTGGTATAGTTATTTGTAAATGTTCAGAAAGTCTTAAAACTTGTGCTTCCCACATCCCTTCAAACTGTCCATCCAGTGGATTTATATAAATGTGTTGACTGCATTACATTGACCAACTGCACTGAGATTACTGTTTTATGCATTTTCTACTCTGTTACTAAAGATAACTTTCTTCTCCCTCCACTATTGACTTGGAGCAGCTCTATGCGTGGTTGGTGACTGCATCAACTATTAGTGCCTTATTATGTCATGTTGAGTTTGTCATTTTTTCTGGATTATCTCCACACGTCCAAGATTGGTTTACATGAAGCACATTACTAATTTCTTTCAATTCTACCATATTTTGTTTGAAACACTTGAAATCCAGATGGGCATGTTTGCAAAGTCTCTCTACTCAAGAAATCTTCACTACTACTACTGATGCTGGCAGGCTTAGCATCCTTAGACCAAATAAAACTGTTTCTCCTCGATCATGAATTCTTTTACCACATTTAAAATAGTCCCTCTTTATCATAATCTACCTGCACAATGGGGCCACCTGAGCTGTGGATATGGACTTAGTGGCTTATACTACTGTAGTAGAGTATTTTTCTGTCCTGCGTCCCACTCAGTTTCTATCAACCACATCAGCAATTAGTGCTGTGCTGTACTTGAATTTGCTATTCAGCCAATCAAGCCCTTATTACCTGGAGGGTACTTTAAGGGGGAGGTGCTTTTGTTTGCTTTCCATGTAAAATCATTCTTAATCTGGTTATTTTTTTTTCAACATTGTACAACCCTTATCTTTCTGAAATACAGTGGCCATAATGAAACCATAATTCACTTGTAGTAAAGTGTGGCACCAGTGATTTTCATGGATGGAGATGTAGGCACCAGCTAAAACTATAGACACACAATATACAAAGCAAGAAGAAAAGGTCAGGTGGAAGAAGGGAACCAAAAACAACTCCACACCAAAGTGTGACCAACCTTCACATTGTCACTTCTCTTACTTGGTCCTGGGGATGTATATTAAAGGAAGTTGGACATTTAAAAATCAAAGTAATTTTTCTAAAGGTTTTGTCTTTCTAAAAGTTTAACTCATGACTTTGACAGTTTTCTTTCCGTTTAACAGTTTCCTTTCTTTACTGACTGACTGTAATTGCCAGTGGCCTGACACAATTGTGATGTGTGACTTGATGCTTTGGAATGCAAAATCTGTATACTTGAATGTTGTCTGTCTGTCTGTCTGTTCAACTTTTCATCATTTTTGTTTGTTTGTTTGTTTTTTAACATTTTAGAATCCCAGTGAGAAGTCCAAGAAGAGGTACTGCAAAGATGCAGAACTCATATGGAAGAAAATGGTCTGCTTCACAGATCACAGCATACCAATGACACATGATGGCTATCTTAAGCTTTATCAGCTATCTTCCCCAAAGTTATACGGATATGACTGTATCCTGGTAGATGAAGCCCAGGACATGACACCAGGTGTGCTAGACTTGTTCTTCCTTTATTCTTTTTAACTAGCTGACATTAATGCATCTCACAAAATGTTTTTTTTTTCTTTTTAAGTACTTATTTTGTTGAAAGAATGGTGAGATGAAGTCTGTTAATACTTCATACCTAAAATCATTCTTTGTATTACTTTACCACTATCATAATTTTCAAGGATATTTTATTAAATTTCAACTTACAATACATTTCAAACAGGCATGGGTAAGCTCTGCTGTTAACAAAACTAACACGAAATACTGGTGCTTCATAGCTATTCTCAGCCATTCAGCTGTGCAAGATTGTGTACTGTATAGGGCACTCAATAGCTTCTGACATTACTTCCATTTCATCATCATCTTTTTAATCTTTTGTCCTGGTACTTGGCTTTTTGATTTCTCAATCACAGACAAGAACTCAATATTTAATTAATTATTTCTTATATACATTTGTTACTTTCTGATTATTAATTTTAAAATTGAAACCAAATATATTTTAGAACTATGTGAACTTCAACGTTTGTTTGTGTTATTGATTAATTTATTTACTTTTATGAGAAAATATATACTTTTTTATTATGAAAAAATCAAAGAAGTTTTAATATTAGCTTTATTGTGTCTTTGGTCTACATTGATTCCCATTTTCTGCTTTTTATTTCAATAAGGGATAGCTAAAGTGAACATTAGGGATGCTATCAAGTAAGTGGCAAATGTTTTAATCAGACAAGAAATTTAAATAGATTTTTTAACATCTGAAAATAGAAGAACAAAGGATAGATTATTTTTGACAAGTTTGTTCTTATTGTACAAGAAAACTTAAATTAAAAATTTTATGATTTTGTATTATAACATGGTCTGTTTGTATGCATTTGTAAAGAAGTTTTATCTGGATGGTCAAATAATTAAAACTATATCAAGAATTTACTAAGAGAGTATAACCGTCTATCTGTTTTTGTCATTCTCTCTCTCATTCTGAATTGGAAATACTTCATGATGTTAAAGAAGACTGAATCTTTCTCTAAACAAACGCTTACTTTTTCAGCACTCAGTAGCATCTTGCTTTCTCAGAAGCAGACAAAAATTCTGGTGGGAGATCCATTTCAACAGATCTATTCCTTTCGTGGAGCTGTCAATGCTATGGACCAAATCCAACCAACCTTCACATTTTACCTGACACAGGTATGGCTAAACAAAGAAATAGTTGTTTTCTCAGAGAATTATTATTATTAGTTAGTTAGTTTTTTTTTTATCACTGATGTATGCAGTCATTAAAACCAAATGAACAAACAAACATTTTTAATTTGATATATTTGCCACAGAAAACTCAAATGGGATTTATGAGTTACTGTTATCTGAAAATGTTTTCTCAATAGTGGTGCAAAGCAGAATATATTTTTTTATCTGCTTAAATGTTTCTAAGATATTGCTAATATTTCATGGTAAACAGTAACTTTGGTTTATTACTTAGTTTGCCATTTAGCATAACTTAATAATATGGAGTGCACTGTGCAATGAGGATTAGGGAAAATGCTTGTTAAGCGGCCCCTCTTTATTAGGCAGTGATGTAACACTTGACCAATGGTCATCGCTTTGTGTGCACACTGGAGCTAAACCTGACTAGGAGAAATCTGCTATACCTGTTGTACTTGTCATAGCAAGAAAACACTGCAGCATCTACAAAACCACAACTTCACAACTGTTAGGAATTTGATTTCACTTCTTTTTTTTTCTTATTCTTTGTTGCAAAACATAAGATAAGCAAGTAAATGGAATAAACCAATTAACACCTATTAGTGGTGGTAATTAAAGAATCAACAAGCAGTTGTGTTGATAACTATTTCCTTTGCCTGGGTCTTCGTGTTAACCAAGAGGAATGGGTTTCTGGCGCCTGATGGCCACTGAATTATTCTTGTAAATTCTTGAACATTTTGAAAGGTGCCTACATCTTTTTTGTAATGTTAGCTCCATACTCTGCTTCGCACACTGGCTTAGAGTTCCTGGTGACTGCTGTATTTATTGACAAGTGGCCCACATGCTATAGTAACGAGTGTAAGAAGAATAATGTGTGATTAGAAGTCTACCTGTGAATAAATTAAATTTTCTCTCTCATATGTTCATCCCTTTCTTTGTTGAAGGCTCATGAAGTGTGATGCAGAGGTTTACAGCACCACAGGGGTCCTGCATCTCCATCTTCAGCCATTGGATGTTTATCAGTGGTCCCTCCCCTAGACCAATCGCCTGCCAGGGCCTGGTTGAAAAGAGCTTGGTCTACCCTCCTAGAAAGGTTGCTTGCCGTAACTATCGAGTCCTTTCCACCCTCTGCGGATGACCAGGGCTTTTTTCCTGTGTATGTGTCTTGCCATGATCTCAGCCTGCTGGGGTTGCCTTCATGGCCGCTGGACCCTCTGTTGGTCTCTTCTGCCTAGTCTGCCAAAAACCAGTTTTCACAGGCTTTGGGTAGACATCCCCTAATTCACTGAGGGTTTCAGACCTGACAGCTACCCTCACCTGCTTCAGCCCACATGTCGAAGCAGTTTACCAGGTTGTGGCTGCTTGCATACTACAGCTTCTTGGAGCCAGCAGGCGAGAGCTAGGTGTCAGGTGAGCATCAAAGGTGGGCAGGCACCCCTGAAAGGATCTACCAGATGCGCTACCCCTCCCTCAACACCCCATACTCCCCTCTCATGTCCATAATTGTGGACTCACCAATGACGTATTTGATACATATATTAATTTACTAGTGCACATAATTACATGTATGTGAGTAAACAAATGTCAGAAAATTCATAATTACTCTGAGTAATCTGACTATTCAAAGTCCAAAATGCTGTTTTATATGGTAAATCAACAATATCATGGTGAGCTTGTAACACTTAGAATAAATATCTAATTGATGGCTGAATCAAAGCAGATCAAAAGCTGTGGAATTATGGAACGTTAATTACCATGTGCCTGTTACCAGGTGTGGTTGGGTACAATGGGTACAAGTTATGCTCCCCTTCATTTCTGTGAACTTTGGTTGAGTAATGTTGAGATGAAATTCCTCATTTTTCCAACAAGTTGACCAGAGAATTACCAATGTTCAAAGCAAGTATCTCTGCCATGTGCTCAAATCATTGATCTCCAAGTTTTGAAGATTCTTCAGAAGCAAATGAACTGTGCTGTTCGATTACAGTATTTGATGTTAAATGGATCAGTTTGGTGTGGCAAAAGACAATGGAACAGACAATTATCAAATGTTTCCATGACTCGGGCTTTCCAAGTAGTAACAGCTGGGTTGGCACCAGTGATGGTGTTGAAGATAGCATGCTCCTTTCAGATCTGATTCTAACACTTAATCTGAAGATTCTAGAAAATGAAATTTTTCAATTGTAACAATGGCATTCTAACAGAAAACTTTTAGTCCTGTGACTGGGAAGCCAACCTTGTGGCACCTTACAAGCCCAAAAATCACCTTGCAAGACTAGACAAATCAGAGGCATGAAGACATCAGTCCTATCCTGTCATAAACATTTTGCAATTGCTTAAATATTTTGTTGATATCAAACATTTTGCTGCAGTAAAGAGAGCATGGGTTCTAAAAAACCCTGCAAGATCTTGAAGTGCTATTGGCCTAGAAAGACATGAGAAGGTACCATCCAAATCACCATCAAAGATTTCTTTTTAATGAACTGAATGAATTCTGACTACAAAACAATGTCTTAATTTTACATGCAGAGCACACACATCATACAGATATTTACTATTAGGTACAACACAGGAACAATATACATAGTTATTTGTTGTTATCTATCTTTTGTCTATGAAATGATGGAATAAATATTGAAATAAATAGCTAATATGTTTTTGGTTTTTTTTGCATTACATATATTACAACACAAAAATAATCATCTCTTACTTGCATACTTTTTCTAAAGCAACATTTTATTCCAGTCTTTTTCCATATTGGTTTAGACTGAGTCCTCTGTATATTACAGTTTTTAATTTTTTTGTTTTCTGTTTGGTTATGTCAAGTGACTGGGAACTTGTTTATTTATTGTTATTACCACTAACCTACACAAAGTTTTATTTCTAAAACTAGTATCTCTTTATAACTATAGAAATTAAGCATCTTTAATTCTCAAAATTACAAAACATCATTGGATTTTTTCATATCAATTGAAAAAAAACAACAATCTTGCAGCATGTTTGTAATGATGAGCTCTTGTTATTAAAGTGTGATACATTAACAACTGTACCTTCTTGGATATTACAACCATATATTAGGTGGTTACAAAAGTTTTCTTGGTTTTTTTACCACAACAATGAGACTTCACATCGTCACTGAACATGAAGTTTATTAACCAAAGTAAGTTCCATTAGAAATCAATACACTTCTGCCAATGAGTTACAAGCACATTTATACCATTTTGAAAAAAAAAGTCTGGATTTCTAGTGTCGATAAACTGTTGGAAGGCATTTCCAACTGCTGCTTGGTTGGAGAAGGATTTCATATGGAGGAAGCTGTCGAGGTGTTTGAAAAGGTGGTAGTCTGTGGGAGAAAAGTCTAGTGAATAGGCTGGGTGAGGGAGAACTTACCCAAACACGTTCAGTTTCTGAAGTCACCTTTGCAAGATGAGGAGTATTGTCATGGAGTAGGATTGGGCCTTTTCGATTCACCAATATTGGCTGTTGTTGGGAGAGTTTCTGATAAACGTTTAATTCATGACATAATCTTTCAGCTCTGATGGTTTCACCCAAGAAATTATAGTGGATGACACCAGTTGCAGTCCACCAGACAGTGACCATGACCTTCTTTGGGTGGAAGCTTGGTTTGGAGTATGGTTAGACACCTTGTCTCTGTCAAGCCACTGCTGATCGTTAGCAATTGTTGTAAAGGATCCATTTTTCATCATGTAATGATTCAGTCAAGAAATGGGTCATTTTTGTTTCTATGTCAAGCGAAGAACAGATCTCCAATTGATGATTTTGTTGTTGTTCATTCAACTTGTGAGCCACCCACTTGTCAAGCTTCTTCACCTTGCTGATTATGTCATGATGTCAGGAAACAGTTACAGCGCTTACGTCAAGCTCTCCAGCAATTTCTCGCACTGTTTTTCTTGGATCAGCTTCAACTGAGGCTTTCAGACGGTCGTCGTCAGGAAGGACGTCCACTACCTTCCTTATCTTCAAGGCTCACATGTCCTGATCGAAACTTTGCAAACCATCTTTGTACTGTGCACTCATTTGCCGTGTCCTCACCCTGTGCTTGCTTAATTTTACGAGTTGCTTCACTCACTTTGTGGCCTAGTTTGAACTCATGAAGCAAAATGGCACAAAAACTTTTCTATCCATGTTTCACTCAGAACACTGAAACAAATATCCATTTTATGATTTTTAAAAAGGTAGGTTTTGCATAATGTATGCCACACTACAAAACGATATTCAGTTGCTCCCCGATATTCGCGGGGGTTATGTTCCTAGAGCACCCACGAAGAGCGAAAAACCACGAATATTGGATGTGGTCCATAAAAATGCCTATAAACGCCTGTAAACGTCAAAATATAATGTAAAATATAATAAAAAAAAATAAGTAAATATATAATAATAATTTAATAAAAAATACAACACTCAGAGAAACACTTGAGATAGCTACACGCGGTAAACTGGGAAGATGCTGGGCTGCATCTGCCTGAGACAGCGCCTCGTGGGCAGCAGCCAATCAGCAGCAAGGAGAAATGAATAACACTCTCGGATTGGCTACCTTCAAACCTCCAGCCAATAGCGTTTATTTTATATTGATATTTTGCTAAATTTACGTTAGTATTTATATTACAAAATTAGTAAATTATATTGTTATTAATAATTTAACCTGAAAAAATATATATCGCCACAAAAAAAGCCATTAAAAATCGCGGATGATATTTGCGATTCCGCGAATATGTGGGGGTTTCCACGAACAATTATTAGTTAAGTTCTAAGGAAAATTCTGCAAATAACTGGGGCCGCGAATGTCGAACTGCGATTATGCGGGGGTCAACTGTATAACTTATCTACACACACCTTCAGAAGCATGGAAAAGATGAACCCCCAAATTAACATAATATAAAAACCGACAAAACTTTTGTAACGACCTAACATTATTTAATTATAATTTTCATTCTTTTATCACTATTAAAACAATTGGAGATTTACTTAAGATATGTTGATGTTAGGATATGCAGTTTTAGATTCTTTTTTTTTGGAAATTTTGAAGATGTTGATTATTGAACTCTAAATTGAAAAAGTTTTAGACCAGTAGTAATTATTTCTGCTTGAGTTAGGTAAAATCTATTCCTCGACTTTGAAATACGCTTTAAGTGCTGCTGATGAACTTATCTGTGTGCTGTCCTTCAGTGGGATTTAGCCCATCATTAACAGAATAGTGGGCCTAGCAGGGGGTGATCAGCTTTGATGCTCCCTTGTTTTGGCACACTCTCACTCATCCATTTTAATGTTGTTTTGAACTGTCTAGATGAGAAACCAGCAGGGCTTTTCTGTGTTTTCTCCTCCAATCTTCCCAGTAGTCCTCTGGCATCTATCAAAAAGAAAAATTGCATTGAGAAGTTTCTGGAAGTACTGAATTGTTTGAGTAGATATTGGGTTAGATGTGTTTGGAATTTGCCGTATTTTCATTTTTACATACAAGAGATACGCTGGAAAGATTTGCCAGTGATACTGACAGGGTTGTTGTTTTGTCAGTCCTTCAGATTTGGACCCGATATAGCCTTTGTAGCCAACTGTGTCTTGGGAAATCTGATGAAAGAAAACCGTAAGATTTTGGTTGGCGGAACACAGCCCAGTAAGTTTTCAAAAGCAGTCTCTTTGATTTGTGACATGATGCTTTTTCTTTTCTTTTTTTCTCTGTTTTGTGCATAAATGAAAAAAAAAAGGTGCTCTGTCGTCCTTTCTGTTCATCACAGAAAGGTTCTTGGATGTTGGAAATTGTTTCTGATAATTTTACGGTTGTAACTTTTGTGAACACTACCAGCTTTTTACTACTGTCACCAGACACCACAGTATTGGATAATCCGAAGCTTTCGTGCCAAAATCTATGATTTAAAAAAAAAAAAATCTCAAAAAAAAATAGTCAGAAATACTTTAAACAATCAGTAGACAACAGACATTGTGTTGGATGTTTGTATTGCAACTTTTGTGTTTTGTTTTTTTTTTCAAAATTATTTAACGGCATATATTTACATTGTAAGTTTGGTAATGAACTCCTCTCTCAGCTTGTGACAAACTTCTGTTAAACTAAACAAACCTGTAACTGCATTTACTGTTTTGCTTATTTAAAAACAAATACTTTTTTTTTTCAGGTAAGATCACAGGTGAACAGGTTGGACAACTGGCAATCATCTCAAGGTGTAATTTCACTTTGTTTGCTGAGGCTGTTCGCAAATGTTGCTTTAATGATGAATACACAAAAGTGGCTTTTGTTGGTGTGAGTATTGCTGTATGTTAGGATGCTGTACAACTTCTCAAATTTTAGAACTATTTTTTTTCTTTTAGTTTCTGATAAATGAATATCTACATTTCTATATTATTTGAATAATTAAAAATATTAACTTTTTGGAAAAATTGCCTTGAAAAAATTAAATTGCAATTTTCTGGTTTGTTTTTTTTTTTTTAAAGTGACATTGCATTAAAATTAAATAAAGTTTTGTTTGCGTTATTGTGAACATTGTTTTGTAAGAAGGTAAATCTTTTTGTTTGTTTTTTTAATCAAGGAAGACAACGTAACTCTTTCTCACTGATCAATAACAACGACAAAGTTGTGGTTTTGCACCAGTATTCTCTCTCTTTCGTTCTACTTTCAAGTAGATGCTTATAGAAGCCATGATCTTGACAGCAGTTTGCTTTATCCACCCATCCTATTAACAAAATTGCATCAGGGGCTAACCGTGATTCTCTCCAACAACAACAATAATAATAATAATGAAATAGAAAGCCCTAGGCCAGACGTAGGGCTTGTGGACCAGGGAGGCAAAGATAATAGACGTATGTTACAGCATTGGAAAGGATGAATGAGAAAAGATAAGATCTGAAATGAAAATTGAAAAATTGTGGAAAGTTAGAATGGAAGTGATACCAGTTATGATTGGAGCCTTGGGGACAGTGATGGAGGGACATGAAGATTGCATAAAGAAGATAGGTGAGAACATCTGGGTGGATCTTCAGAAGCGGTGGCCCTGCTTGGAATGTGCTACAACTCCCTAACCAGAGCTTTTAGTTGTATGCTGCAATGGATTGCCCCTGTGGAAAAAGGATAATAAATATAATAATAGCAATTAATGTTACAGATTTTACAGATAATGAATAAGAAACTTATATTCATGGGTATTTTTCCCCAAAAAAGAAAGATAGAACTAACTTATTTTTGGAAATATTTATACACATTGCATTACTCAGTTTTTACTCAGAAATTAAACTTATGGATTCTATGATATGGAAGAGTAGATTCATCTTTATTTTGTAAATTAAACCATAATGGATGTATGCAAGTCTTTGAATATGAGTGGGCTTACATTGCAGCAGACAACAACTCGGCATGTATGAAACTTGTGTAGGATATCAGTTGCATCTACATAAAACAATGCTACATCAGCAGTTGCTTTTGCATATGATCTATTTTTTTACACAAAAATCTTATGGATTAACAAAAAAAAAGAGGTTTTTAAATGTTGAGAAATGAAATAGGGTTCTCATTGATCTATTCATTATTACCTCTATGCTGCTCTGATGCACACCTACTGTTGCTAGTAAGTCTGGCCATCTCATGGTCAGAAATATGTATTCTGTTAAAGAGAAATGGGTCCTGTGAACTCACCCATTAACCTGGTTTCAGGAGTGTTCACGTTAGGTAATAGAATGTATTTTTGTAGATGATTATAAGAAGAATGTGAAAGGAATAATGCAAAAGCTGTAATTTGTTAGTTGTTGTGTCTCCTATCTGGAACACTACCCAGACAGAGAAGGGGTGGGTTTGGGGGGGTGTGGGGGGGGGACTTGTTACTAGAAACCATGGCCAGTGATTTTACCCAACCTAACAAAAGTCCCTACTGGAATCCTATTTTTTGAATGTGGAAAGGAAACCCACAATGATGGCTGGTGAAGAAGACATTCAAGAAGAAACCATGCTAGGGAGGTATATCAAAATGAGTGACTGGGATTAGAACCCAGGCCCTCAACCTCTGGACCACCATGTCACCAAAAAAAAAAAAAAAACATTAATAAAGGTATTACGCTTAACCAGAATAACCTGACTCTCTTTTAATCTCTCAAAAAAATCGCTCAGAGAGGAACTATGGTTCAAAACACTAGATAAACAACCAGTATTATGATTGTTTAAATATAGGTTCTGTTTGTAATCTGACAGAGATTTCATAATTCCTCAGTGTTAGCAGGGGACCTGGTTCACATTATCTAGATGAAGCTTGGGCAGAGCGATCAGATCATCACACTCCGACAAGCAGGAGTTAAGTTACCCAAAGACGCTTTGAGTCGTTTTTCATACGAATGTATGCGGAACAACAGCTCTGACAATGAACGTTGACTGTTATTTTTCATGGGCATTAGTTTTATTCTCAAAAGGAAAGAAATAATATCCTGTCTAATTTTTTTTTTTTTGTGAGATTTGGGGAAATAATTTGAGCTTTTTGAATTAATATTGTTTTTTTTTTTTGGTTTTTTTTAACCTTTATTTTTGCACATCTGAAAAAAGAAATTAAACTAGCATCATGGGACAAATTTCTTTCTCAGAAACCATGGAAATAAAGGGTTTTTTAAAAGAAGAAATCTTGTTAAGTAAAAAAAAAAACAAAACTAAAGTAACTTTTACATTTATAAATTTAATATATTTACTGAAAATACAAAGAAATAAGCTTAATAAAATTTCTTTCTGGAGATCTGAAATAGTCTTGTAATTCTTGCATACGGCTTCATGAGGTGCCTTGTGGGTGGGCTTGTAGTGTAGCTTCCCACTATATTAGCAGCTAAGACTTGGGGTTCTCACTGGACCTGGGCCGTGTGAACATTTTTAGCCAATGGCCACTCTTTCTCTCTCACACACACACACGCACACACACATATATATATTACCAGTTACCAGCCTGTTCAGGATGGCCTCCTTCCCTTTACTAACCAGGGCTTCTAGTATTTTTTTTTTTTTCTTTCCACTGAATTTGGCATTATTCATTGCTTATGAAAGGGCTACATCATCCAACCTCAGCAACTCTCATAAACTAATACCTAGAAGTGTCCCCCCCAATCAAAATGAATATCGCCAACTTATGGGTGGATATTTTTCTTTTCCCACTTATCAGCCATTTTGAACTGGTCCAAAGGCTCACCCAGAGTAAATTAGCATAAATGAACTAGAAGGGCTTTATATATTTGTGGAATAGCCATAACATTTTAGCATGGTATTATAAGAGTGAAATGAAGTGCATTATACAATGTATGAGGTGATTTTATTTTACAAGTCTCCATTTTAATCTCTCTAGTTTGAAATCATTGAATATGAAAATGCGGTATGATAGCCAAATCACAAAAGTATATTTGGAGCTGTGTTTTTCTGTGCAGATTTGTAAAACTATCATGAAATGCTGACTGGAAGTGGGATTTTATAGTTTGTGCCAAACACCTGATGAAGTATCTGGCCTTAGACTATGAATGTACAGAAATATTAGGTTATATGGGAAATGGATGGTCAGTGCCTTTTTTTACCTTTTGCTTCTAAACATCTTTGCTTATAAGGCCGTTTTGATTAATTTTCTATGTATATCTGTAGAGATACCTATGTCTAATATAGCTGCTTTCTTGGAAAGTGATATTGTGCAAAGAACTGACTTGATTGGCTGCCACTCAGCTTTGCGTGGAAAATCATTATGCCACGTCCTAGTTGCATGCAGCTCCAAATCAATATAACAGTCTCTTGATATAACATTATTATTAGGAGCCAAGAGGCATAATTATGCTGTAAGTAAACTGTATTATTGAGTCCCAGTGTACATTTTTATCCGTATGTATTAAGCTTAATGGTCAAGTTTATCATGGTTATTTACACCACAGAAAAGAAATAGCATAAACAGAATGATTAAATTTATTTCAGTATTTTCCATTGTTTTTAAATGAAAGCTTCTGTGATAAATAAAGTATCCAAACATAAGAGGGTTTGTATATTATTTATTAAAATAATTTTCATACAATCTTAAATGTCTTGAAAAAAAATTGCATTTTTTTCTTAAAAAGCAAAGCTAAAATTATTTAAAACCTGGAAAAATTATAATGAAATTTGATAGCCATGTTACAGCTAGACTGTAATCAAATTTTTGTTATAATGAAGTGCATTAAATCAAAGGAATATTTTATTTATGAATGTAAATGGGCCTTGAGATTTTAAACAAACAGATTTAATGTGTGAAATAAGCAAAAAAAGAAATTTTCCAAAAAATAAACAAGAAATGTAAAACTTCATGGCATTAAACTCTCTTTAAAAATTACTCGTATTGCAGGGAACTGACGCCTTTGGTTTTCCTTTGATTATGGATATCTACACTCTGTTTGCAGCTGGTTTGAATGAAGTAAACAAAGGTAAGTAAAGTTTTTACAGTATTATGTCTGTCTGTTGATTATTGCTGAGTTGTGATGGTTTTACAGTCTCAACAGATCTCCAGAGGAGAGTGAAGATGTTGACTTCTCAATCTGTGTTGATGACTGTGGTGGTCTTGCGAGCAGATTGGTTATATAATGCAAGTGGGTTAGCAGAATTCTGTACCCTTACACTTGAGAACAGTAGTGAACTTCCATGAAAGAATTAATGAAATCTGTTTTCTTTTTTTGTGATTGTGGTGCTAGTGTGGGCAAAGTGTGTTTAAGTGGATGTGTGTTTTTGTCAAAGTCAGAAGCAGTAGACCCTCTTGGCTTATGATGTGCTCTTTGGAAGATAACTGTGGTGCCACACTTCCTTCTCCAGGTTTTCTCCCTTTTTTGGTGTACAAAAAAAAAAAAAAATCAAATTATGGGTTGTACTCTACACTCATTAGATTTTTTTTGGGTTATTTTCACATAGCTGCAGCAGTTCACAGCTATAAAATCAAAATTAAATTTCAAAGAAGAACAAGGCATTTCTTATTTCCCGCTTGTGTTTTTAGTTGATAGGCCGATCAAAAACAAATTTGTGCGAATGTTCAAGAACGTGGCTGAACTGGAGAAGTATGCCACTTGCACTGGGGATAATGAGCTGCTGGGGAAGCTGAAGATCGTGAAGGTTTACAATCACAACCTGCCGGTTTTCTTGAACAGAATTATGCAGTGCAACACTAACGACGTGACACAAGCAGGTAGGAAAGTTTGTTTTGTCATTAGAACAAACTTCACTCCAAATATTTACTAAAGCTACCCAAAACTTCACTTCCTTCAGAGTAAAAAAATGTATTTTTATTATTATTATATTATTATTGTTATTATTATTAGACTTTTATTTATTTATTTTTACCTATGTTTTCATTTTCTATTACATTATTTACGTATTTGGTTTGTTTTTTTATATGACTGGCAACTAATACCTCTACAATTTTGGCTTTTAGGAAATTTGATTGTTTTTCTGAATAACGTTGATAAAAACATTTTAAAATAATTGTGATACCAACTGTGAGGGTATAGTGATTTTAATAAGTATATAAAATGCCTGGTATTTACAATTACCTGATATCTCTGACACCTTAATGCACAGTCAGCTTGTTTCCCTTAGTGCCCACAGATTTTTGTTTTGATTGTTTTGTTTTAAGAGTTATGGCCCTTTAGTTATCGTTTTGATTCACCAAATTGAACTTCTAAAGTAAATAAAATTTTAAAATTTAAATTGAAAACAAGAGACCTAATAAATCAAATGACCCCAGCTCACTGCTACTGGATAAATGAGTTAACACAAGTCTAGTGAAGACAGAGGTTGATCGTAAAAAGGTTGTTTACATCCAAGCTGCTCTTATTAAGAAGACCACTGCTCTATCAGAAATGTTTCTTGAAGACTTTTAATGAAAGTAACTGAAATGGAAATTTGTTTACAAATAAGTTAAATTAACATTCTTGGTAATACTGTGTATTTTTAAAAGATAAAAGATGTGTATTTTTGGTTGAACTCATAAAAACAATGTTTGTTGTGTTTAATGTGTTTGTGCATATATCAGATAATCTGTGGTTAAGAGAACGTGTTATGGTTATATGTCATGTAAGAACAACTCTAAGACACTAATGATTCCAACATGCATGAATAAAACCATTATAGATGTTCATTATTTTTTTCACCTTAAATGTTTAAGTAAAGTCACCTGGTAGGTAGATTACTACATAAATTAGACTAGATGTCTAGTGATTATTTTGAAAAAGACTTGTTAAATGCATGCACGAATTGTATGCAAAAGGACAACATTTTTTAATTTTGTTTTAAAATTTTTCTTTTGTTATTCCTGCATAATTTTTTGTCTTTAACCATTTTATCTACTGAAAAGAAAAGGATATTTTTTGTGGGATAAGAGATTAAGCGCTGTTTTTAAAAAAATCAGCATCTTCACATCTAAATTGAATGATGAATTAACAACACCGCTAGTTATTCCATACGCACTAGAGATAGACATTCAAATGAAACCCTGCTGGAATACTAATGGCATAATGCTATCCATTCCTTAGGCTTTACATAATGTCTCTGTCCACTGCTTTAATTTGTTTACTTACCCATTTACTGTATGTTTTTCTCTCTCCTTTCTTGTTAAACTAGATATTGTCTTTACTACTGCTCATAAAGCAAAGGGTCTGGAATTTAGCACTGTCAGGATTATGGATGATTTCAATATTTTGCCAGCTGGTCAGACACAGAGGGTCATACTTCACTGTGAGTACTGCAATATTGCTCAGAAAACTGTTTTGTAAATTCAATGTGTGTCTGTGTGTGTGTGTTGCTAATTTTGATGAGCAGAATGATTTATTATGAACCAGTTAAGCTTTTATCAGCAAAAATAAATAAATAGTATGTTAATTCTTTTCAGTGTAGTTAGTTTTCTTTTTTATATGAACAAAGACTTTTGACACAAAACTAATTTAATTTATAATATTTTTAATTTTCTAGTAGTGTTGAAGTTATTAAAACAGAATTAACCTAATCTTATTGCATGAAACATAAAACTAGTAAACATTTTGAAACATGGATATTCATATGTAATTTTTCTAAATGTATACCTGAGCAATTCTAGCTGCACTAATTTTACTATTTCTTGTTAAAACTAAGCTTTTTCTTTCTTTATCATAACACCTTCATTAAAAACTCTTCTTACATACAGTTGTAATTTTTTCTCTGCTGTTCTCCATCAATTATTAATTTTTGCTTCTTGTAAAATATCATATATCTTATACCTGAAATGGTTTTAATCAGCAAAAAACCAATGTGATGACATAACAACTCAACTTGCATTGTTAGCATTAGAGATGTTCAAATGAAACCGAGCTGGACACCATTATGGTCTGTTAGCAAACCAAGGATTTTCAGAATAATTATTTCTGACATAGTAGAGGATGATGAGTCTGTACACAGTGATTGGTTTCTGTAATTGGCCACTGAAAGAAAGAGCCAATGAAAAGCTTTGTTGTCAAGAGGTGGCCCAAAATGCGGACTGGGGAAAGCTTAAAAGGTAAAGGGATTAGCTGAAACAAATTAGTAAATAAGTATTATTTTCGTTTGATCTGTTATCTAGATGCCGATTTTATTACCTTTATTTGGAGTTGGGTTGTCGTCTTTTTTGTGGGGTGTTATTTTGTTTTTTTAAAGAATTATAGAAATGCTAACCATGTATCTATCAGTTTACAGCCCCTCCCAGCTACTGTGCCGGGGAAAGTTCATTCTTCATGTCCAGGCCTTTTTGGCGATTAATTTTGAATATCCTTTTCATGACACCTAGGCATTTGAAAGGACCTCCCCTGAAAAATAATTAGCTGATGTGGAAAATCTGGAAGCATAATTCTGAATGCTTGTTGGTACAGCTGATTATTTTTATTTGAAACCAGTTTGCTGTGAATTAGATAAGATTCTGATATCACTGATATTGATTCTCTCTCTCTCTCACATCTCCATTTTACTGGAGATCTAACCCAGCTGAACCATGTCAGTTACAGTAGGTTGCAAGAAATCTGTTTAAATTTCCTTGTATGATATCTGTACCAACATCTCAACCATCACTAAGAGGCTTTTGTTTGATCAGACACCTGAAGTGACAGCTAAACCGTCTTTTGGCTTATAGCTGAACCAACCTTGCTCTATCATAAAAAAATAAATGGATAGGATGTGACACCGATGAGCAGGTTAGACAGCCACTATGGTGAATTTTCTTCATCTACTACTTGTGTTTTGTAAATAATTATATTTAACAATATTTTGAAAAAAAACCAGTTGTGCAATTATGCTATCAGAGGCATGGCTTGGCTTTTAAATGTAGAATGCTATGCCATTGTTGGTGTTAAAATAATGCTAGTACATGTTATTCCCTGTATTAATGTGGATCCTCAAGCTAAATTAGATTTTAAAGTAACAAGTTCCTTAAAATTTTGGAAAAAATGTGGATTAGCGTTATCCTCCCCCCCATTAAGATTGCACCAGGGGTTTGGTATCAACCCTAATCAGAAGTGTTACAGAAAGGTTTTTCTGTATAGCTATTGTTTAAAATATGGCATTGGTCTCCTGTAACTATCCCCGTCTTCTTTTACGGTGTGACTCCATTTAATGCAGTGTCAGTATTTTTGTGACCCCCCCCCTTAACCTTTAGCACCATAAGTGGAGGCTCAGGTGCACACTTCAAGTAGGAGGATTAGGGGTACTGCTCCCTTGGAATATTTTTTTAAAAAAAAAACAAAAACAAAAAAAGGGTGAAATGATGCAATTCCTGCATTATAGGCTAAGAAATAACTGTATCTCAAGGTGTTGGTTTGAGGATAGTATTATGCTGGAAATACACTGGTGTAGATTATACTATGGAAAATAGGGAATTATACATCAGCAGCAGCCAAATTATTAAACGTTACATGAAAATAATCATGATGCTACCTGGTTTCACAACCCCTAGTTTGGGAACCACAGGACTAGCTTATCTGGCTGTGGATTCCACAAGTGGCCCCAGTTGCTGTGGACTGCTAAATAGTAACATTATTTTTTAAATAATTTTATTTAAAATGGTCCACTTAAATTCACTTTATTAAAAAAAAAGGGTTACTGTGGAGAGAGATTTGTATTTATTTTGCTCAGTTTGTAGCAGTCTTTTATTGATGTTGCACAGTGGTAAAAAAAACAAAAACAATACTTTTAGGCATGGAAAAAAAAATTACAGCGCATTAAACACAATAATTTTATTTTTAACATACATTTTCTCCAATTTTCTGGCATTCTTACAATTTAACAACTGAAAATGTAAAAGTATTTCCATTGAAACATGTAAGAAATTTTCTGTGAGCATGCTTGTGGTACTGCATTACAAGTATGACTTTAAAAATCTCAGCATGGTTGTGATTGGCTCACTTTAGAAGTCCAATCAAATACTGCCATGTTTGCATCTCATCATTTGGACCAATCACTGGGCAGTATGTTAATCAAAAGATATACTACTGGACATGCTAAGGTTGAGTGCCTGAGGTCAAATCCCCAGTTAGGATCAACTCAATTTGGTGTACCTCTCCATCATGGTTTCTTCTGCATACTCCATTTTTCTCCCATTGCCTAAAAATGGAGAGTTCTAATATAGTGGTGGAGATTTAGCACCAGAAGAACAGATTATTTTATTTTTTTTAATTGTTATTAAATTTTGCATAATAATCATATAAAATACATTTAACAGATTTAAATCAGGTGGACATAATAATAAGTACCTTCTAAATCCTTGGGCTACAAGCATTACCTTATTAATTCTCCCCCTTCTCTTTAGCAAAATTGGTTTTGATTCTTTTTGACCCCTATAAGTATTTATTCACTGTTTCATATTAAAATTTATAATGTTCACCACCACCTTTTCTCAGTAAAGATAAAGTTTATTTTTTTTGTTTTCATCATTTCATACTTAGTATCCCAGATCAGTTTTTTGGGGGTTATCTGTGTAGACCTTTAAATGAGAAGAGATAGTAGAAATCTAATTCACCGAGAAAGCAGTAAATTTATCATTGACGTTTTAAATGAATAAATAAATGTTGTTTTATTTAACTAAATCTACCAAGTCAAGTAATAACTGTAGATTTATTAGTCTGTGTCGGAAAGAAGATGGTCTTTAGATGAATAGCTGAATGATTTTACAGATATGGTGCCCTTTCTAGATTGCTCTTGATATATTACAGGTGACTTTTGACACTAAATCCATTCTCACTAATAAAAAAAAAGCTCCACAGTTTATGATACACACACACATAGACACAAACACAGTGCTCTGCCATAATGATTTGGTCTCTTGTTACACTGTTAGTTTGTTGCAGAAAATGGCAGACTGAGACTCTATGTTAGTATTTGGTTTAACCACCTTTTGCGACCTGAAGAGACTACCTTGATTGGCACTGAATCAGTGAGATTTTATAGTTTGGTCCAGGTTCCCCCTTATCTTGTGTGAGAGCTTCCCTTAATTTCTTTATACTGGCATGATGTGGACAGGTTGCTCTCAGCTGATGATCCAAATGCTGTCACAGGTGCTCACTGAAATTCATATCTGCGCATTGGGATACTCAATGTCTTGATTGCTCTTTTATACCATGGACATCTGAGAGATAAGATGTGAACCACCATCCTCCTGAAGGCTATGGCCATCAACTTTCAGTTTTCCTTGTTGATACAGTGGTGAGAGATATGTTTTTAAAATGGCAGTGTACCCTAGCAGAATTGAGTTTTTTTTTCAAGTAATTTATTCCTGGGACAGGAGGTTTTTCTAACATGCTACCCCCTGTAACTTGGAGATAATGGACCATTCTTTGGCTAATTTCTTTTGCATAGATGATATCAGCAAGAGAATTTTGACTGAGTATGTGCACGTGGAGAGTAATAGCAGCATGTTGTTGTCTGATTCTCATAACATCACCTTAGTTAAATGGAGAAATATCTGAGGATCAACCTGTTTTTGGACATGTGATAGTGCTCGCTGGTTAACTGCTCACCTATGTTTATATATATATATATAATCATCACCTGAAATATGTAAATTTTGGTCAGAGACACAGTGTTGCTCTGTGTGCATGCGCCAAAGAAATGTTTGAAAACGCTTGAGATTGTTAGAAAAAGAATTTTAAAAATTAATGGAAAATTAGATCTGATCAATGTAAAAATGAAATGTAATGTGTTTAATATTATTGTTATTATATTAGTTGCTTTTTTTGACAGATCCTACCATAAACAGAAATGCAATTTTTAATTATGTAATATTCTGTATTTAAACAAAATTAATAACTAGTAATTTAATTTGAATCTGTCAATCTGAATTCTGAAGATCATGTAGCCAACACAATCCCATAGTTTGATGGAATTATACTAAACTCTCCAAAATTAGAGACTTATTAAGGAAAATACAAACAAAAAAGTTATGTAACCCCCCCAAATAAATAAATAATAACAATTAATCAATTTACTTAATACAAATGAAAAGCATTGTCTTCTTTTCCTTTATTTGAAGACTATTTTTCTTTAGAAAGATTGGGGATATTGCTGAGATAACCAAATCACAGTATGAATATTTGCAGGATTCTTATGTTTTTGCTGACAAAAGAATTAATGACACATTTTTTGTGAAAGAGAGTAAGCTATTTATGTCTTTTTTAACATTATGCTGGTTTTGAACGTTTGCCTTGATGGCTGATGAGGTCAGCAGCACCAGGCAGCCCCTTCTAGCTCAGCTCATCGTTACAACCACAGCACGCAAATAAGTATTTTAATTTGTTTTTCTGCTGAGTGTGGGTAACTTTAAAAGGACGAATGCCTAAAAATGGAAAAAGGAAAGAAAATAGATGCCTGTAATCAAGTTTACTGGGTTAAATGTTTATTCTGATATAATTTGATGCAACTGATTCTGTTTTCCAAAATACAGCATGCACCTGTTACTGCCCACCTTTTTCTTCTTAAAGAATTGAATACTGCACAATGATCCATTTGCTTAATTGCTCATGAAGGATAGTGAAGTTTAAAATAATACTTTATCATTTATGTAATGAAAACTACTTGTTATTTAAGAAATTCATTCAGCTTCATTTCTTTGCTCACTGGTGGCTATGGCTACAACACAGTACCAGCTTTGTTCTTTTTTTTTTGTGTTGTTGTCAACCTCTATTCTGACTTCTGAGTTCTAGGGACATTTCACAGCAGGGAGCTAGAAGGGAGAGGGTGTGGGATATCAGCCTTAGTGACCAACAAGTTACAAGAGTACAGCTGGAAGGGCTCTTGAGCAGTGGCTGGGTGTAGGCCAATCAAGAGTTAACTGCAGAACTCCCCCCACCCACCACTGCATGTACCGGAAAATTCCTACTAGAACTCTTTCATTTTTAGAGGTGGGAGAAAACTCATGTGGTGGCCAGCTGGTGAAGAAGAGCAAGAAGAAAATCAATCATGCATGTCAAGGGAGGATTTGAACTGAAGCCCTCAATGATGGCAGTCCAGTAGTCTATACACTGGACCACTGGCTTTGATAAGAATGTGTAAAAGAGAGTTTGGCATTTGCCATGATGTAACATTATCTAAAGAGATTGTTAAATAGCTAAACTATTGCACCTGCTGTTTTTTTTTTGTTTGCTTAACTGAATGAATTGAACATCTGGGAGAAATGATTGGTTTATTTTTGAGCACATGAACTCTGTTTTATTCCTGTGTTAGCCAACAACTGAATAAAGAACAAAAGCTCAGCTTTACATGAAAGATAGTAAACATGTGGCAGATGCATTTTCACTATTAATGAATTTGTTGAAACATTTCTCATGTATAAGTAAAATTATTGCTAATTGTTTACATATTATTGGTGAAGTGAAATTATTTTTACATATTACAAGTCTACCTATGTTTCCTTTAATAATTTTCCCCATACAGGTGATATCATTTAGGTAAGATTATTAATGATAAACAAAAAGCAGAGGGTTTATTTAGAAGCAAAATAATAAAAAATCGATGCATAAATAGGTTGACACACTAGTATTTAGTATGCTTGCCTTTAGTCTTCAGAAATTGCATCAATTTTTTGAGATTAAATCAATTTCTTTATCTCCTCACTGATATTATTCCATGATTCTTGTCTAACATTCTGGAGATTTTTAAGGATGTTGGAGCATAGATTTTTTAATTAAATTAAGGTCTGGTGACTGAGATGGTCAATCCATAATGTCAAATACATCTTGGTCATCTTTACTCCTCAAGTAGTTTATGCAAAGCTTGGATTTTTGTTTTGGATCATGCAAACAAAACTATCACCCACCAAATCTAACCACTGCTTATAGCATAATAAATAAGGATAGAGTGATATTTCTCTCTGTCCATTACCCTTTACGGTATTACCAACTTTTGACCAAATGAAAGAAGTCTATGGTATGATGGCACCACTGCCATACTTCATCAAAGGTTTTATACACTAACCTAATAGTTTTTCATCAGGCCTACATCTCACATATTATTTCTTATCCATAACAACCAATCCCCTGTAAACAGGACCTTTTAACAGTTTCAGTCATGCAATTCTATATATTTTTTTTTTGCCTATTAGAGCCTTTTCTGAATATTCTGTTTTCTTAAAGAAATTCTACTGTGGAGTTTTTCTTGAGCTAGCTGACTGGGAATAGCTCTATTTAAGTTCATTTTCTTGTGATCTGAGTTGCAGTTTTCTCTCTATTATGCAAACAGGTTTGGACAAATATCCATTGATCTTCAGAATTAGTTGTCATTCTTTGTATACTTCTTCTGGGAAGGGATCTAAAACTGCCAGCATCTTGGTATCTTTTTAATGTTGTTTGTACTGCCCACTTGGAAACAAAGTTTGGATTCAGTTTGCCTCTGACATTGATCTTGTTGTTTCAAAATTAATATTTGACTTCTTGTAGCCTTACTCAAGTACCTGCTCACCTTTGTCCTCAATTTTAAAAAGAAAAAAATGTTTCTTTTCTTGAGATTATTAGAATCTTAAAAAAGACATGATCAATGTGTTGCTTAAATAATTACGGTAAAATCTTGTTAATCCAGCAGTTTATTAACCAGAAAGCTTTGTTAACCAACATTTAAAAAAATATCACAATGCAGATCACTATTTTGATAACCATCATCTAGATTGACACTGTCTGGCACAGGTCAAAAGCTTCATGGGCATAATTAGTGACTCTGCCAGTTGTGATCAGAGTGGCACTACTGGTTGTTGTTCTCCATGACTGCCGGTGGGTCTGTTTGTAGTAAAAGTTGTTCTGTATTCATCATGGATTATCAACCCAGCCATTCAACATGGCATCAAATAAACTACCAACAAGTAAAGAGGAAGAGGGTGGTTCTGACAGTAAATCAGAAGATAGACATATGCAGTAGACTTGTGAAAATAAGATTGATTTGATGAGAGAATTCAGCATTGCCCCCTCTACTGTCTACAATATTAAGGAGTGAAAAGATAAGTTAATGGGGTTTTTTGCAAGTTTGGAAACTGAGAAATCTATGGAACTATATCGTACTCTTCATAAACCTAAATTTGAACAACTTGATACTGTTCTATACAAATGATTTGCACTGAAATGTTCTGAGGGTGCCCCAGTCTCTGGACCTGTGCTCTCTGAAAAAGTAAAAGACTTTTACAAGCAAATGAAGCTCACTGAACTATGTAACTATGTGCCTTTTCTGATGGGTGTCTCTTCTGTTTTAAGCTGCATCATGGAATAAGTAAGTTGCCTCGATGTATTGGGTGAACAGAAGTCTGCCAATTACGAAGCTGCTGAATATTATTACGAGTTCTTTAAGTTAGTTGTAGATCATGATTTGTCGCCATATCCAATGTACAATGCTGACAAAACTGGCCTACTCTGGCACAGTTTTCCTACTTCGACCTTAGTGGGTGCTGGTGAAGCAAGTGCTTCCGGATTTAAGTAAAATAAAGACTGATTGACTAGGTAATTATAACTCTTGATTGACCAGCACCTTTCAGGCCACATGGATGCTGGATAACAAAGCTTTTACTGTAACTTAGATTCAAGATATAAATTACACTTAAATATAATGACCTAAACATTATCATTAATAATCCTACGTAAATGATATCATTTGTAAAGAGAGAGTTATTAAGGAAAACACAGGTGGACCTATAATTGTGGTACCTACTGTATATAATCATGGTTTTCTGTGAGGTTTTTATGCCAGAAGTAGACAACAGTACTAGTTATTGTGCTTGTCATGTACTTCTGTTATTTGCTTATCATTCAAGAAATTGAGAATGCCATTCATCAGTGTGTAATATTTTATTCACTTATATAAATATTTAAAAATTAATTAATGTTTCTTATTATTTTGTCAATAGATAATGAATATTCATATTTATATTAATTATCTGATGAGACCTAATATGCTAGCCTATCATTGATCTCATTAGGCCAGATAGAAAACATTTCACTGTTTACATGCTAAACTTTGAGTTAAAAAATACATTACCTTTAACTAATGGAAACAACAACAACAAAAGAAAGAAAGAAATCGTGTTTATTTAAATAAACCACAGGTAATATAATATAACTGAGCTGTCTAAATTAATTAGGCTTGTAAAATTCAAATTATAGCTCTCATGTTTGTAAAGAAAGATTAGTCAATGTGTTGGAGGATAATATTTATCTCCTTGAGTCATAAGAACATTTGTGTAGTGATGTCCAGCTCTACCAGGTCTGTCCGGATTTTTAAATGTGTGCAATTTGTTTGTTCTTCCTGTTACCTGGCATGTAGTACACAGCATAGTTGTAAGGATAAACCATCATAAACTGGTTGGAGGCATTTTGCATTGTACAAGAGCATAATGGTCCAGACAGAGAATTTTTCTGCAAATGTAGAATATGTCAAAAGGTATTTAAAAAAAAAAATCATTTCTAGTGACATAGATGTTCATTAAGGGTGATACTGTGTGGTACTTGAATAAATGTTTGAAAACAAAACAAAAAAAAGTTTTAATTGTCTTTTTGGTTTATAACAAATCCTCTGAAAAACTTTAGAAGGAGTGAGTTGTTTAAATAATATTTGTTTTACATCTGCCTAAGTTGACGAACAAACACAAAAAATTTGACTGACAGTTGTTAAAATTCATCTAAGTTAAACGTGTATAATCAATGTATCTGATTTTGTTATTGATCTGTTTTTAGTTCCACTTTAAAGATAAAAAAGAAAAAAAAGTTTTTTTTTTATTTCCAGATCCTGAGAATGGAGATGAGAGCAACCTGCTGTACGTGGCCCTGACACGAGCAAAGTGTTCTCTGCAGATGTCATCAACACTTTTTGCACAGCTGAAACTCTGTGGAGTAAGTTGCCATCACTTTTCCCTGTTATACTCTTTTTATTCTGTGAATAGCCTGATGGGATGAACACCCACCACCCCTTTATGATTTAAGACATTCGGATAGCAGGTGCCGTACTAACGGGTTGCTGTTTTGTTCTGTTCTGGCCAACAGGAGAAGTACCAGTATCCAGTTCTGAGCAGCATGCTGCAGAAGCAGGGAGTCATATTTAAATGCTTGATTCATGATGGCATGTTTGAACCTTCTCTATTCACCATCCGGCAAGTGATGTTAACCCTTGTGAGTAATAGTGGCTTCATTAACAAATCTTTGTTTTAAAAATGTCTTTCTGATTTTAGCTGTTAAATTAACTTTGACGGAGATAGACAGACACAATAATGAGACACATGCTTGATGTCAAATATTTAAAGATGTTATTTCCATAGTTTCAAGTGGTGATTTTTTTAAATTTGCTTTTTAAATTGTTAAAATGTATGTTTTTTTATCATGGCTGTGCATCTTATTTTGTGCCCTATGAAAAGCTAATAAATTTTTTTTTAAAATTTGTTCATTAATCTCAAACTTCTATAGCTGTCAGATTCAAGTGTCCAGAGTTTTGCACATGTCCCATCTCTGAAATCTCTTAACTGCAAATTTTGTTCCCAATGAAGATTCACATTGAAATAAGCACAACTTTTATACTGGAGTACTTTGAATTTATGGAGCTTTATTTTCTCTTGCTTTACCTTTTGTACCAATTTTCAATCGCTTGGCTACAACCATTTTCTTTACTGCTTTCCATCCTCTCTGGGTTTTACTTATTATTTTTGTCCTTTCCCTGCACCACAAAGACGACTCTGAGGCGGTGGCCGGAGAGTTTGTGACTGGCATGGAAAAGAAATAAAACACATTTATGTTCATCTTATGGTTTGGAGGCTGTTTCTCACTCACTCGTGTGTTCCTTGGAGTGTTTGTGCATGCGGCATTAACCTAGTAATGCTTTCTTCTTTATCTGATTTCCCTTCTGGGTGCCTGGGGTGACTGCTGTGGCGTCCTTGTGGTCAGAATGAATTTTGTGCCGCCATTGTTGGCCCTTGTGTTTGGGGGTATGGGACGGGACGGCTAACAAACACCACCAGGTGGTGATGCTTCGCTTGTTTTGTCAAGTTGGTATTGGGTTTTGCAAGCAGGTGCTGTTCTCTTTCACACTGTAGCTAAAACCAAAAGTTCAGTGGATACCGTTTGAGAGGAAGCACCAAACCATTCCAGCGATCAACAACCACAATTTTTGCTAACTAAACAAGCCATCACCGCATCCTGCTTTATTAAAAATTTACATTAAAAAAAAAAAAAAATCCTGTGAAAGAATATTTTTAATCTCAGTGAAAAAACAATACATTTTTCTGTTTTTTTTTTAATGAATACAAGTAGGACTCACCCTTGTATACTGCTATTTTAAGGCTGATTTGTGGAGTATCACTGATTTTAAAATGAGGTTTCTTGTGCTCTTGTCAGGTACTTCAAGCAGTGTTGTCAGATATTTGTAATCCCCTTTCCCTCATTAGGATGGCAGGCATACTATATGGTAATTATTTATTTTCTGTTCGTTTTTTTTTCATTAAGGCAGACATGGCGTTCTTAGTGAGTCGGCTGTTGTAACAATATCCACAGACAACCTACCGCCTGGTTTTGCTGAAGGTGGGGGGAAAAATCACGTCTGTTTCAACTCTTCATCACCTTGCTTGATATGATTTCCCTTTCCCATGCAACATCAGGAAAATCTATTTTTTGCACACAGTTTGTCTAGCCCAAGGAACCAGTGACATTTCAGAAGTATCTAGATGTTTTGGAGCTGTTCTCAGCTGCAGACATGTTTGATAATGCTTATTTTATATCATTTGCATAATATCTGATATCACTGTTATTCGGAAACTTCATACCATTCATTTCTGTTTATATTAACTATTCTCACGTTCTGGTATTATGACAAAACATTGAATCATTCTTGCAAAATCAACAAGTACTGTTTGTTAGCTAGCCACTAACGCAATGTCGGACTGTGTGTTAACTGGAAATACATATCCCTTATTTCAGCCTTTAACACATTTAAAAAAGAAAGTGAAAATCAAGAAATAAAACAGATTTCTAGTAAAAATTCAAGTTCTGTAGATTCTCTTCTGAAGCCATTAAAGATAATTTGGGGGGGACTCAGACTGAATGAAGATGTGTGTTGACTATGGTTTATGATTTATTCATGTGAAGTGAATGGTACTTTTGTATATTTTTTGGAATTATAATTTTATCCTTTCAACTCTAGCTACTGATTCTTTTAAGAGGGGTCAACAGTTAAGGTTAGTTAACTGTAGGTACAATTTAGTTGCTCAGAGTTTCTGCAATAATAGTACAGTCAAAGGGGGGAATGGATTTCCTGGGTGAATTGTAAGATCTGGTTTAGTAAATAATTCTAAAATGAATTTTGTGGAACATTGTGTTTACAGGACCTTTAATTTGTTTTTCATAAATTTTGGCATAGTGCATTTATTGATGGCATCCAGCTGGCTTGGAAGAGATTCTTCAGAAGAAGGACCCACTTGGAGAACCAGGGCGCAGTAAGGGCCAGCTGGCCCTAAGAGTGGTTTGTCTGGACTGTCAGATATGATTTGTCTGGTAGCTAGTTGTGTGGTGCCTCTCTTGATGGCCTGTAGGAAGCCAAATTAAACTCTTAAAGAAGCTCTCAGGACTTGCAGGGGTTGAGGAAGGGGGGGGGGTAGAAGGAGGTTCAGACACACAAGTGGGCTAAGCTGGCACACAGATCAAGCAAGCCAGTATGGTGTACATTAAGTTAATCTGTGGTCTAATTTTGAGCAGTGAAAATTTTCAGTTTAAGGCACTGAGAATTCTTGAAAGTGGTTTCTGAAAACAGCCAGCAAGATTTGGTTTTGCAAAGAACATTGCATTACTTGTCGTCTGCATGTTCCGAACGCTCACCCATCCTGTCATTTGTGAACCTAAAGATTTTAAAAAATGTTTTGTTTTTGTTTTTATTTCAGGCTGATGATAATGTGATTGCTGCTGGTGTGATATGTCTTCACTGTATTAACAAAAACATGGCTGCCTTGTTCGGAGTCAAGAATTCCAAAAAGGAAGTTTTGGGACCAGCTCTCATTTGAAGTTCATCAGAACACCTTCATGGTAAACTGGGTGTTTTTTTTCCTTATTCAGCTTGTGGTTTTACCATCTACTTGTCTTGTCGTCGTCACCGTCATCTTCACTGCTGCTAGGAAAGAAAAGGAAGGAATCATTTTACTTCATCAATAATTTCATTTTTGGTATCATTTAGAGTTTGCTTAACTCATTCAGTGCTTACCTAGCAAAACTGTTATTAGTATTATTTGTTAACAAAGACTTTATATCTAATTGTGGTAAAAACTACATATTTTTTTATATTTGATAAGTTTATATGTGAGGGAAATTACAAATACTTGGTATAAATTGCCAAAAAGACAACAACAACAACAACAACAACAATTAGTAATTGGCTGTGAAAAAAATGTAATGCTCAGAGAAGTGGTTTTTATTTAACTTTCTGTTCACATGGCTGGCCCTTATTTGAAACATTGTCTAGCTTTTAAAAAGCTACTTATTTTAAACTTGATTTGTAGAAGTGTAATTCAGCCTTTTATCTTAAGAAGTGGAGGACAATTGATTTGCAGCGTTATATAATGGTAGGAACCATTGGAGAGTGGAAAATTTGGTTGCAAAAATGAGTATAATCTTTAAAAGGGAATTAAAACACTGTGGAAAAAACTGAGCTTTCAACTGACTTAGTATCCAGCTTTGTAAAAGCAGGAAGACAAAAATAATATAATGGCAAAAATATTCAAAGAAAAGATACTTAGGAATTGATGCTGATGTGGGGTGGGGAAGGAAAAAAAAAGAGCAGTGTAAACAGAATGCTATTCCTCTGTGGATCTTTGTTCTTAAATTAGTAAACAGGATGTTTTCAACTGTGTGGAACTTGGTATTACCTAAATATAGAATTTGGATTTATTTTAAAAGAGAAAACCAAACATTGACAATTTTAAGGCCTTCATTTCTGTTAATGATGTTATCATCAGGGAAATTGAAGATGGATTTTTGTGCTGAATCTATTCATTAAAGGTTTGTTGTCAGACTAAATTAGAGGAGAACTGTTATGATTTACAGTTAATGTATGTGAAGCAAATGCACATTTGGGTGGACAAACTTTGTGTGTTCAGAGACCTTAATATTTAAAGGATGTTGTGTTTGGTTAGCGTTGACTAGCTCAAAACTACTGTACATGGAATGGAATAAAATATCAGATGCACTTGGTATTTATGGGGTCTTTTACATACACAAGAGAAAATCTCAAACTCTGGATCTTTGAAGAAAGGAAAACACCAATGATGTGAACATTCCAGAGAGTTTATCAGTAATTTGTGGAATAAAAGGATGACTAACACTTTATTTAAATGGTGTTTGGTTTTTTCAGAAGAGCCTGACTTATTTTTAATTAAAAATTTGTTAATAATTTTATCAGGCTAAGAAGTTCTCTTTAATATTTGACACATTTAATTTCATTGAGCAAATGCTTTGTTTAATAACAGGAGAATGATTGCTACAAAAATGTATATATTTATTCATGCATATCTTTCCTATGCATTGACTGCTTTTCAAAAATCTCTCAAAGTTTTTGTAATTTGCACATTCAGAGAGGAAAGTCACTTATTAACTTCTTGTCCCATGGTAAACTACATGGACAACTTGATAGAATTAAGATTCCAGTTCTAATATGCCCAAACTGTGCCTGAAATATGTTGTTGATGCTTTTGTTGTGTGGCCACGTAGTAATGATTTTTTTTACAGTTAATTTTCTTCCATCTTAATTCCATTATTTTAAAACTGATTTTCAGATAAAATAAATTTGAATATAATTGCAATTTTAATTCATGAAAGAATGAATGTGCATATAGGGTTACACATGAGGCACCAACTAAATAATAATAATAATATTAATACCCATTTCTATGGCATCAGGTCTAGAAGCTGAGAAGGGTGAGAAGAATGCATTTATGAGAGTCCTGTAGGAAATAAAAGAGACTAAGCCACCAAAGGTAGGAAGGCTCAGAACTCAAAATCATTCCTGCAAAACCTGGAAAGCTATAGCCCCACAAAACACTACCATTCCAGTGAGCATATCTACTTTCAACTGCTCAATATAGTCACAGAAGTGGCCCTATAGCAGATCCAAGGCTATATGAACATACCTGGCAGTGGAATTTCTGATTACACGGCCTAGACAGCTTCAACTTATTGCATTCAGAAATCAAAAACTAATGAAACAGTGGTGCCACAGTTACTATTTCAAATTCCAGAAAAAGCCAAGCAGCATAGAAACTTTTCAATAGATATAAACAAGTCCTGATAACAGAAGTTTGGCTGGGTCACTTTCCAAACCACTAGCAGCTGTGGACTGACAGAAACACCAGAACAGATTATCTTCAAATGCTCAGAAATCAAACAGTATCTTCAAAACATCACTGGCATTCTTTTTAATGGCAACCTTTTGATACTCCTGACTGACATTTTGCAGGAAAATCATGACGGTTGCATTCATGTTGTCTACACAGTAACTGTAGCAGTACATTCAAATATTTAAAGAAAAACAAAACGTTTGAATATTTAATCTGGAATTATTTTTAACCACGGGAAAAGGAGGAAAGAACCTTGATATCCAATGTATGAATTAATTTTCTACCTGTGTGTTTGCATGTGTAATGTCTGAACTCAGCTTTAATATTGGAGTATCATAAATTGTTGCATGCAAAACATACTTTCTGTCTGTTTTTATTTTATGTATAAACTATTACAATTTTAATATTTAAGTAAATTTCAATGAATGAAATTATTTTAAATATAGCAGAAATGTTTCTTAAGAAAAGTGTGATTAATATTGCCAAGTATTGCAGCTGAATTAGACATGGAAACACCTTTAAAAAGGTTTTAAATGAATTTGGCAATTTGTTACAAGATTTTTAAAAAAAAACAACAACTATACTGTATTATAAAAAATTATGACTTTTGTGGCATATTTTACTTTGTTTTTTCTTCAAAACAGGTTTTGAAAATGAAAAGTAAAGATATAAAAACAAAGAAAAATTACAGATTTAAAGAAAAAAATATGAAATTGAATGTGAAGTTCTCAAGAAAAAAATGTAAAAGAACAAAAGGTAGGGAGAATAAGACAAAATATATTAGCATCTTGTAGCATAGGTACAAAGCTTTCAAAACCATTCATAAGAAATCTATATTGTTTTTATTATTATCTTTTTTTAGCTGGTGCTTACATATTTTTTTTTTTGAAAAATTACTGCATAAATATTTATTGAGTAAACCTAAATATATTTCTTGCCTACAGGCTAATTTTTTGTTGTTGTGTTGTTGATATTGATCATTGCTACATTTCTGTATTTATTTACTCATCTTAATTTTTTATGCTTTAAGTGGTTGTTACTTTGTCTTTTTTCAACTTTTGGCTCTTTCACCCAAATGTTATATTTGCACAAAATGTAATAAAATTATGAAACACAACAAATAAGTGGTCACAACTTTAAGTCTCCATGTGTTCAACAGTTTTTATTTGATGTTCTAATTAAACACTATAATCCAACCAAACATCTTTTATTCCTGGATTGGTCTTCATGAGTTGATCTAATAGGGTTTTTTTTGAAAGAAAATGGATTGATGATGTTTTTTTTCTTTTGCAAATTGCTTAACCAGGAAGATATTTAATTAATAATAAAAAATATTCCGAAAATAATACCTTTTATTTCCATAAAACACAACAAGATCAAACTATTGACAAGAAGGTACATCGCTGACTGAAATTCATATGAAGATGATCCTGATTATCTTTTGTTTCAATGTTATGAAACTGACTCCAGCTATAATCAGACTTTATTATGTGGCTTTTGGTGAAATGCCGACCTTGTGTTGTTATCCCTTTGATCTGGTAATTGTTACTAATTGGGAAAAAAAAAAACATGGAAAAGTTTTTTGAAACTTGAAATGAGACAGTGCTGTGAAGTAATCATGGAATTGTGGGCATCACAGACAATTTTCTTCTTTCTTTTATATCTCAACAAAGTGCATGAAGCTTAGTAAATCAGTGTAAAAATAAAATCTTATTAGCACAAAGTAAGTAAATTGAATTTTGAATTCTTAAAAAATATATATATATATATATTGCTTGAATAATAAAATTTTTGGAAATTAGAAATTTCATTTCATTTACATCAGCACCTATCTTTTCAAATGAAATGAACTTTTCGAGATCATGGTAACTTGAGGTAGAGGAAGCTCCTTTAGTGTAATACCTAACATGAACTTAAAAATAACAGCAAAATTTTCTAAAATGATATAATAGTATTAATTAGTTTCAGCAGTTTTTCTTTATTAAGAGCACAGGGGAAGACAAGATATCTACTTCATGGACTCTAGTTCTTGAAAAAAGGTTGACAAATCACTGCAAAGTTATACCTTACAGGAACACTGAAGTCAACTGATAAACAAGTCTGATTTACTTAACCAAAAACTATTTACAACAATATACTGATGCCATTAATTAAATAAAAACACACTTTTAACTTTTTGATATCTTTTAAATGTGTAAGTCATGCTTTTAGCTCTCCAGTCAAGCATATTCCTGAACAGTTGTGCAAGAAGGTATGTGTGATGATGTGCTGTATGATCCTATGTTTGTGATAGATGGTATGTTTTGTGATGGATAATGTGATGTGTAGTGGCGTTATGCTTGTTAGATGGTGTCATGTTTTGTGTTTGTGATAGATGTGGTGTTATGCTTGTGATGGATGATGGTATGATGTGTTATGTTTGTGATAGATCTGTTGTGTAGTGCTATGTTTCTATTAAGTGATAGATAGTTTGGCGTTATGTTAAATGGTGTGCTGTGTGATGTTATTGTTTTTGATATAATAGTGGTATGTTAATGTGCAATATGGCGTTTCTGATAGTATGTAATTTTATGTTGGTGTGATGTGTGGTGCCACTTTGGTTAAATTGTTTGCTATGTGATGGTATTTTTGCATTAGATGTTATTATTTGTGATAGACGGTGTTCTTGTGGCATTAGATCTGTTAGATGCAATCATGTTTGATTGTGATACGTGTGGTTTTATATTTGAGATGGTTTGTGATATGTTTATGACAGGTGGTGTTTGGCATTATTGTTTGTGATATATAGTGTGTAGTTTGTGTTAATATGATACATGATCTTATGTTTGTGATGAATGGTGTGCTGCATGGTATTATGTTTGTTAGGTGGTATTTTTGTTAAATGGTTTGCTGTCTGGTGTTTGTGATATGGGTTGGTCTTCTGTTTGATAGACGACTTGATGTTATGCTTGCCAGATGCTATGGTATTAGGTTTGTTGTAGATGGTGTATCATATGGTGTTTTGTGCAGGTTGGTGTCATTTTTATGTAGGATGTATGGTACATCATGGTGTTTGGTTGAGATGGATCTGATGTTACTTTTGAAATGAAAGGAAGTTTCAAGCTAAAATGTATCAATTTAAGAATTTTTAATTCTTGATTCTATTTCCTTTGTGATTAGTTTGAGCAATAAAACTGAGTAGTCATATTCTGAAACATCTGGACTTCAGTGTTCCTTTAAATGTAAAAAAAAAAAAAAATTTAAATGTTCTTTTATTTGATTTTCCCACAATATTACCAGCAAAACTAAATTTTATTTTACTGAGTTCTTTCTACTGATCCATGAACAACTGTATCAAATCTACTAATGACCAAATGGAAACATTATTTTCGATGTAATTGAACTTGATCATGCAATTGACAATCATTTGATTTCTATTATTGGCAGTGATGGAAAATGTTGGAAATTCAATCTTATGAACAATAATGCAAATGTGCAGCATAGCACTATGGGTCTAAATGGAAGCTGTAAGATGACCATCTACCTCATGTTCAGTCTTGTGAGAAAATAAAAATTAACAAATAGTGGAAGTGTAGTCATGGTAAAAATTACTGAGGATGAAAGAATTATCAACCTTTCCAAAACCTGTAGAGTAGTCGCAGACAAATTCTTCACATTGAATTTCTTTCATAAGTCACAGATGCTTTTGCTGGGATGCTGCAAATATTTTCAGTAAACTGAGTTTATTGTAACATTCAACATCTAAAGTCTTCCATAGTCCTTGATTTGTTCTGAAGTTTAAAAAATTTTTCTAGGGAGGAATTTTCTCTCTCTCTTAGGGAATGATGATGTCCAACTGAGCAATTCTTGTCTCAGATGCTCTTCACTCTTCACTCTTCACCGTGAATTAAAACATGCAGATTTGTAATCCACCACTATTGATGGATACGATAATGTTTGTCTTATTATAAGACAGCACCTTCAACTTTTAATCAATGCTTACATGAAATACCTGGGTTTGTTGCTTCTCTAAGAACCATTCTTGATTATCTATAGTTGCAGCTAGTAAGAGGAAGAAATGAAGACTTCTGAAGCATAATGACACATCAAGGTTCTTGGATATTTACTCTTTTTTTCCCTTCTTCTTGCACCTTAATTACAAAGGCATTTATCATTTTGCTTCACTCAATTTCCACTGTTTAAAAGTCAGGTAAGACACTTTCATGTTTGTTGTTATTGGTCAAAAATTGCAAGTCAAACAGGCAGGGCTGAGATGGTGACTGTTACATCTGTTGTCCATTTTATTAAGGATTTTTTCCTGCAATCAAAAGCTGATTCTTTGGATCACTGCCTAAGTTACATTGTCTAGTGAGAACCATTAAATATTTCAAATTTTTTTGTAGCTGAGTGAATATGACAAAATCAAATCTAATACATATTTTCAAGAGTTTGTTTGTTTCTCTTTCATGGCCAAACCATAGCACCTAGAAGCCACAAATCTTGGATGTAGGTAGTTCAGAATCTGGAAAGGTTTTAACCTATGTTATGTTGGCCTTGAAGGCTGTACCTTCCAAAGTTCAGAGTTACTACACCCTCACAGTACCCATTCAACTCAGAAGTGACCCCAGATTTCAATTTTCCAACAGTTGGCCATGAAGCCATTTGAAAGTCATAAACAACAGGTTTTGATATCATACACGGTATGTATAACTTTGAAAACTAAGGATAAAAATTAATTTAGTAGTTTGCTGCAAGTTTGACATCATCTTATAAGCTACCCCTGCATCAGTCAGGTACTTTATCAGATTCTTAAACAAGTCACCTGAAACATAATCATCCTGCAACTTTAAAAAATTTCATGTTTTCTCATGATTCTTTTTTTCAAGAAAAAAACAAACTGGGCTCTTATGGAGGAAATTTAAATTTAAGTGTACAGCTCATAGAATGTTAAGAAATGCATCATTAACATCATTTCGATGTTCATTCAATGATTGTGTGAATATAAACAAAATTTGTTTTTCAAATTGATACAAAACCTTTTTTTAAAAGCCATTTTTTTTTATCATGCAGTGCCAGGTTCCCCAGCTGGTCAAACAGTTTTACCAGGTGTTGAAAGGTTTTGTTAAAAGGTGTAACTAAGTATTGTACATATGAATTCAGCAATATTAATGTTGGCTTCTTCCAGTGAATTGTTTTCAGAAATACTTTAATATGTAGGAAAGCAGTCACACAAAAATGATTATAAAATATTTTTACATATGATTAGGGTAGGCAGGAGTTAAGTTATTGCATACTAGTAACATGGCATCAGGGATTACTGGAGCTGTAATAACTTAACTCCTGTAATTTCTGTCCCTGGTCAATCTCCCCTAATTGGCAAGAACCCAGGTGAGCAAATAAACTTCTACCACAGGCCACATATCCAGAAAATTAATTTAACCTAATGTAGTAGCCACACATTGCTGAAGAATGATCTGACTCTAATCCTTCACTGCAATGCACACATGTACTTTATATTTATGTGTATGTATATAGAAAATTTTACCCTGAAATTATTGTTAATTTTTATTCCACTGTTAATCATGACAATACAAAGCAAATTAAGTTGTGCAATTTCTTTATTAATTGTTATGCTTAGAATGAAATATTGCAAGAGTAAAAGGAAGCTTTACATGGCGATAAACACGGACTCTTAAGTGCTACAATGTTTGATTCATTTATTAGGTTGTTCCAAAAGTTTTGTCGGATTTTTTACCGCAACAATGAGACTTCACATCGATGCTGAACGTGGAGTATATCAACCAAAGTCAGTTCCATGACAATCGATACACTTCTGCCAACGAGTTACAAGAGCATTTATACCATTTGGATTCAAATTTGGTCTGGATTTCTGGAGTCGATAAACTGTTGGTTGGTTGGAGAAGGATCTCGTATGGATGAAGGTGTCGAGGTGTTTGAAAAGGTGGTGGTCTGTGGGAGAAAGGTCTGGTGAATGGGCTGGTGATGGAGAACTTCGTACCCCAACCTGTTCGGTTTCTGAAGAGTCACCTTTGCAACATGAGGACGATCATTGTCGTGAAGCAGGACTGGGCCTCTTAGATTCACCAATGGCGGCCGGCTGTCGTTGGGGGAGTTTCTGATGAACAACGTTTAATTCACGACAGCACCTTTCAGCTGTGATGGTTTCGTCGGGTTGCAAGAAGTTATAGTGGATGACAACCGGTTGCAGTCCACCACACAGTGACCGTGACCTTTTTGGCTGGAGGCTGGGGTTTTTGAATGTGCTTAGGCGCCTCGTCTCTGTCGAGCCCCTGTGCCGACCGTTTTGCGATTGTCGTAAAGGATCCTTTTTTTCCTCACGAAATGATTCGGTAGAGAAACGGGTTGTTTTCTGTTTCTTATGACAAGTGAAGAGCTGATCTCCATTGTTGTTCATTCAACTCGTCAGCCACCCACCTGTCAAGCCTTTTCACCTGGCCGATTACATCAAGATGCCGGGGGGAAACAGTTGCAGTGCCTACGTCAAGGTCTCCAGCAATTTCCCTCACTGTGTTCGACTTGGATCGGCTTCCGGTCGTCATCTCATCGCAGCTGGAAGGACGTCCACTACCTTCCTCATCTTCGAGGCTCACATCCCCTGATCGAAACTTTGAAAACCATCGTCGTACTGCTCGCTCGTCTGCTGTATCCTCGCCCCATGGTCGCTTAATGTCGCCAGTTCCCTCGCTCGCTTTGTGGCCCGGTTAGAACTCGTGAAGCAAAATGGCACGAGAAACTGTTCTATCCGGGCTTCACTCAGAACCCGGAAACAAATATACATCTTATGATTTTTGAAAATGTGGGTTTTGCAGAATATGTGCCAAAACAATATATAACTTATCTACATAGACCTTCAGGATCATGCAAAAATTGAACCCCAAATTAACATAATATAGAAACCGACAAAACTTCGGTAACAACCTGATAGTTCTGTCTGGGTCTCTCCAGATGTTACCCTTCCAACTGCAGCCATTCTGGTTCCTTGTCTAGTTTGACGAAGGTCTTATTGTTCTAAACTTTCCCGTTCTCTTCCTTCAGCTGTTCAGTTTTCTGTAGTTATGTCAGTTGCCCTCCTCTTTAATTTTCTGAACCTTGTTTTATTGCTGGAGCCAATCTCACCGGTTTCCCATTGTGTCTACTTTCTGCCTCTTGTTCTGTTTCCTGTTAACGTTTTTCTTTCGTTACTTTAACTTTACTTGAAGTGCGACCCAAATTAGACTTTTTGGAAGTACCTACAATCAGAATTTCGGGGCCCCTGGGTTCTACGGCTCAGCTGCGAGAGGATAAAACAAACACATGGAAATATTTATTAGATGTAGTGGAAAAACCGGCCGTACGCGAAAACTCACCCGATCAGCTGAGGAAACCAAACCGAAACATTGATAGCGGGGATTCGAACTCGGGCCATTCAATGGTCAAAGGTTAAACATAGTTAAGGAAGATCATCCTTGTGTCACTGACATAGGGAGTCACAGATCTTAAGAGAAAATCAGGGGGGGCACAAAAATCAACCGTGAAGGGTAGGAAGAACTAAATTAGTACAGAGTAAACAGCCATCAAAAATAATATTATTATTATGGGAACAAAACGAATAATTTAATATTTTATGAAATATATGAATAAAGGCGGGGACCAGGAGGTTAAATTTCACAAAGAAAGACCCAACAGAAGATCACTGATGAAGAAAGTAAAGATGACAGTGGACAGGAAGCTGAGACCTCGAGTCTGGTCATCGAAACAGACTCGCAGAAAAAAAGGCTAAAATTTCTTCGCTTTTTTAAAAAAAAAAAAAAAAAACATTTTCAACTTCATATTTTATTTAATATTCGCTTGTCGACGAACCTTTTTTGGAAGCTACTTAAAGGACCTGGTAGTTTTGTTGCTGGGTTTCAGTTTGTTTTTGCGATCAGCTGCTGCCTTTTAAATGCTAAGTGCACGTGAGTCTTGATACCGATGAGATGCAGTTGCAGAGCTTGTAGCTGAACCGTCGCGCGGTAAGAGAAATTAGCGGACAGAAATTATGTGTAAAACACCGGCTGTCAGGGAGGCTGGAGAAGATTAGATGGGTGTCGACGTTAGTCAGTCTTCTCCTCAAATCGTTTAGGGATTTCACGGAGAATCGGTAGCCTAATATTTCAGCAATCAAAGGCAGTTTTTTGATCTTCTAGCTCTGCCTCGTGACAGTGGCCAGTGTTGAAGTACCTGTTGGTTCTCTGCTAATGAAGAGTTCATCGATTAAGTCAGACGTTGGATATCGCTATCACTTGGGTCCACGCTACGACAATTGGAAAAACCGTCTCAACAGCACAACGACAACAAACGTAAGGTAAACTAGTGAATAGTTAATATAGGTATTTTTGGCACGTCTTTCTTCTCTTAAGGTGAAAGCATCCTGAAGAAGTGTTCTCGAAATATGCCAGGAAAACGAGAAGAAACTGCGGTCGTGTGAAACTACTACAGTTAGTTAAGAGAAATCACACCAGTAAATAGTAACCATGGCAGACACGTGAGAAACTATGGTCAAAGATTCGCCGATGTCGGCCCATCCTACTGAAACAGAACTTTCTGCGTTTGCTTATTAAAGGTACATCTGTGACATAACCTAACATAGTCTGTTTGTTTTTTCATGCTGATGTGAAAATCTTCAGATTCTCGCAAAAGAGTGCTACCATTTTGAACCATTCTGTACCAGTCTTCGCTCAGACTCTTCTATACCTCATCTGAGGGCAGTTAGTAGCCTATATCACAGCTGTGCATTTGAAATAGCTGAAAACTCCCATAATATCCTCCCGAACCATCCTAGAGAGAGATTTTCTCCTCCAGACGTAAGCGTGATCCTGTAAAACCGAGAAAACACAAAAGAAAACTAGAAAATGAATTTTAGAAAACAAATTAACCATGCAAAACCCACTGTGAGATATAATCCATACATATGGATCTAGAACTCTCCAGCGCCACACAATTCTTTCTTTTTTTTAAAAAAAAAATTATAATAAAATTGGTTCTTTAATGACCTTGTAAATCGAATAACACTTATTAGTTATCGACTTTGATGCGTCTTGAATGGAAATATGACCTGCGTGCCTCGTCACGTCTTTACTTAGATATACCAATATGTATATAATGAGTGGTTGGTTGCTTTTCTCCCTCTTTGTACCTGATGACTTAAAGGAAGCATCATCTGACATTTGGTGGATTTCATCGAGACAGCGTTGTTGGACATAAGGAAATGGCTAAGAGTCTGTAATTTACTTGACACAGCTAGACGCATGTCACCCATAACACCTCTGGACCGGGGCCAGTTTCTGTTAGCTACTTCTCATCGAAGGTCAACAATAAGAACTCTCACAAATAAACGATCGTTCCTCTCACCCTCCTGTCTTCTGAAGCTGTCAAGAGGGCTCCGAGTGTCAGTCTTATCTGATCAAGAAGCTTTATTAAAACTATTTCATTACATTAAAAATTGGCTGTGTACAACTCCTGTATTCTTACAACAGCCAGTTTTCTCTAGGATATAGAAAAAAAAAGAGAGAGAGAGGTTAGTTAGTGCTGCTTAAAGATGTTACTTTGTCATTCATTGCTATGGCACTCTACTGGACCAGTTTACGGAGATCTACTATGCAAAGGATCTATCAACGTAGAAACTTTAATAAAAAATCTGTCTGGTGTTAGAGATCAAAATAACCAACCATGTTTTACTGTATTAATCTTCACTAAAAACATAATAACCTAAAGGCCTATAGTTTCCCTCATCATTCTGTGTCCTCGCTACATGAAAATGAGTTACTCTGGAATGACTGACCTGAGATGAATTAGGAATGTAGCCAATACAGGGGTTCAGCCGGCTGTACACTTAACATGACATGAATTAGGAATGTGGCCAATACAGGGGTTCAGCCGGCTGTACACTTAACATGACATGAATTAGGAGTGTGGCCAATACAGGGGTTCAGCCGGCTGTACACTTAACATGACATGAATTAGGAATGTGGCCAATACAGGGGTTCAGCCGGCTGTACACTTAACATGACATGAATTAGGAGTGTGGCCAATACAGGGGTTCAGCCGGCTGCAGATTTCCACTTTCGGGTTGGGCCGTGTGCTGATGTTAATACCAGTCCGACCGAGGTAAAACGCAGGCCACTAACGAAGAGCCACCTCATTACCTAACTGTTTTGTTTACTTGTTAAACTAACACTCAGCTGAGTCGTGCACTGCATTTAAAAATTAAATAAATAAATAAAATAATAATATATCTTAGCCTGACAGTTTAAATTGTACTATCCCGCTATGGTTTGTTAATCATCGTTTTTACATCCGAATTATCTTTAAATCCCTGTCTCTTTTTATAAACCCAGAAAAAAGTATTTGCGTTGAAAGTTATATGAATCTAACAGAATCTCCTGATGCAGTAGCTCCCGCATCGGAAATGACCTTATACAACCGATCAGGTGTCCCAAGCCATCTGAGGAATCTTCAGTTTATTACAGCGGTAATCAATAACGTGCGTGATCACAATTATTCTAGTTCTTTGGTCAGGACAACAACATACGAAGAAAAAATAATATACTAAAGGTCTATTGATTCAGAAGGCAGCTTCTCTTCCATCCACACTGCCTGCTGAACATACTTCTCAAGTCATTAGGGATTAATTTTCTCTTTCCCTCTATACTAAGGCAGATCAGATGTCGTTATCAAATAAATATTTTTTAATGGAAAAGCGCGACACAGAGAGAGAGAGGTGGAGAGAGAGATGGGGAGAGAGAGAGAGAGAAAGAGAGGTGGAGAGAGAGATGGGGAGAGAGAGAAAGAGATGGAGAGAGAGAGAGATGGAGAGAGAGAGAGAGAGATAGAGAGAGAGAGAGAGAGAGAGAATGTGTGTACAGGGTTAGTTATGAAACACGCTATAGGCAGTGATGCTATTAGATCTGGTTACTGGTTGATTTCACGGAATTATTTAGGATACTATAAAATAATTTTGGTTCAGTAACCTTTAATAAAGAGATAGTGCTGACTAAATTATCAAAATTAATTGTCGTCTGAATAATAACAAAACCATAAAAGTTCACGTTAGAAACAGTGTCAGTTTAAAAGATTGCTATGATATTATCTTAAATGGAATAATGCTGGCACAAATAGATTAATTATAGTAGTTCGTTAAACAGAAAGTGATAATGCTTCTTAAGATTAGTGTAATGTGAAAATGGTTAATTAAATAAAAGTAATGTACCGTGAATTAGTGGTTAAAACGATAAGACTAAAGGTTGTGTTACATTAGATTGGTATTAATTTTAAAACGGTCATATCAGGGGTAATTTTACCTTAGATAACACTGAACAACAAAAATAACTTTTCGTCTACTACTGAGGTATATGTAGGTGTCCTTTACCAAATCAAGCATGCTGATTCCAAGTCTAAAGTCAGAATTTACCCAGCCTGTCAGGATTTGTTGTTACATAAATATGGCATTTTCAGTCACAAAATTGCAAAAAATAAATTCATTTCACAATATAAACACATAATAAAGTAAAGTAACTGTTATCCGTAAGCTCAAAAACATTGAACAACATAAACACATTGTATAAAGTATACATTAACTGTTTAGAAATGCTTTAAGTACTTGATTTTACGCTTGTGAATAGCAGTGGTTTGGCTCTGAAGAAGCCAACAATAGTCTCCCATCATGTTGGAGTTGAATCTCCCCTGATAGCGGGTCTCCAATGCCTTCATGTGTTGGAGAACCTCTCACCATGCTCATCGCTCACAGCACCAAAATTGGCTGGGAAGAAATCCAAGAGTAAATGAAGGAAATGCAACTTCAGCAATATACAGCAACCCATTTCTTCAAAGGATTCTATCATGTCTTGAACCACCTCAGCATAGTTCTCTGCTTTGTGGACTACCAGTTTGAAAGCCTCCCATGCAGCCAGAACTGGAAGACTTGATTGTAAAATAAACCACGAATTTGTGGTCCGACAAATATTCCAGCCTTCAACTTGGCATCAGTCAAAATTTCTCAAAGATAAAATAATCTTAACCCATTCTTTCTAAAAGCTGGATTCCAGCATTCACATTGCCTTACAAAGCTCTTCATAAGCCCAGCTTTATATGCAGTGACGGACAAAATATTCTCTGTAGACGTACCAGTGGCACAAGTTGCACATAGAAATTCCCTGGAGTATGGTCTGTTCTTGATGGCCATTCTTTGGTCTTATAGTGATTTGTATTGTCTCGGCTATCTCACAAGCACAAGAAGCACGTGTATGTGTGCGTGCGTGTGTGTGTGTGCATGTAAGGAGGTAACCACGTGGTTCTCCTGCATTGCCTGCTGTGTGTACACAGTACTAAAAGGAACACAGAAATAAATGGAAATCTAATGTTATATATTTTGAAACTAAAAATCCTTACATAATGGGTTAATTCTGATTTCAGATTTGAAAACAGCTTACTCGAATTAGTCTAAGATACATTATTTTACCTCAGTAGCAAAATGGTTGTTGTCTAGTGTTACTGGTAGAATTAAAAGACCAGTAACAATATTAAAGCGGTCAGATTAGTGTCGATTTTACTCTGGATCAGTGAATAAAATTTAAACAACTACTTTGGTCTTAATATTAGCTAGGTTTATTGGCGATAAAATTAGCTTAACTTAATGATGTAGTTAGCTTAAATAGTCAAACTAATGAATATGTTAGCTTGGATTAGTGAGGATTTAAAGTCACAGATTAATGATAGCAACGTTTTAAAAGCTCAGGATAACAAAACTGCTAGAATAGAATAACTATCATTTAAAATGGAACAGATAATGTCAGATTAAATAGTCAGATTAGTGAGAACGCCATCTTTAATGTCAGTGCTAAAATAGGTTAACTAACATCTTACACGGAGCTAATAACACCTGATTAAATAGTCAGATTAGAGGTAAAGTCATCTTTAATAATCAGATTAGTAATAGAGTTATCTTAAATCCCCATATTAGCCATAACCATAGCTAAATACCTATGATAGTGATAATAATGCTAGCTTTAAAAGTCTGACTGATAATATTAGTAATATTCGGTTAAGGCAATATAATAAATAATATAATAATAATAATAATAATAATAATATTTAATAATAATAATAATAATAATAATAATAATATAATAATAATAATAATAATAATAATAAAGCTTTTATGTACTCTGGTATTTAAAGGCTAAGAAGGCGTTATTTATAGATCTACGCCGACTGATCGGAAGGTGATTGATCTGTGCTCGCAGCCGGAATGTTATCCGTTGGTTTCCCACGGTGGCTGCTGTAAATTAATTTGTGTCCGAAAAAAATAAGTCAACGGTGGAACAAAAAGAAAAAGAAATCGCGTCGACGCAGAGAAAAACAGCAGCGAAATTCTGCGCTTCACCAAGCAGGCGAAGAGGTTTTTCCTTCATCCTCAGCTAAATCACGTGATCGTAAATCAGCGGACTCGCTATAAATAGAAAGTAAATTTTAAGGTTGCTTAGTCGAGCCTGCCTACCCATTCATAGGAGCTGGCTAATAGTAACTCGATCTCCAGCCGGTGTCACCGGGGCAGTGGGAGTAGCTACGGCTTTCATTTTACTAAACAAACAGAAACTCAGCCTGAAGTATGAAATCCTTACTGGGAGAATATTGCTTACCTGAAAAGGGGCTTATAGAAGATTTACTAGGAACATTAAGAAGTGACAGTGATTAAGGGACGCAGGGGGCTAGGATTGATTGGTTTAGACTGTTTTCGTTTTAGGGGAAACTTGATTGAAGTATTCAAACAACTTCCGGGTATGGGGGGGGGGGGTAAAGTAGCTGTAGACATAATCTTTGACACGAATAACAGGATATAGACGGGTGATGAATGTATCAATGATTTTAGCAACTTGCTCCATGCTCAGCCAAGTTTAAGCCCAAACGTCCATGCCAGGTGGGCGTGTCTCCGCAGACACACTAGCAGCCAAAATTGTGGGACAACAGCTGACATCCCGGTCAGCATTTCTATAGTGACTTAGAAAGGTTACCTTAAATGTTGATTTTGGTTATTTTAAAGGTGGGAAAGCTCGGCAAACAGATGTGGCAGCTGTCGTTTCACTTTAAGCAAACATATTTTAACACGTTAAAAGTGTTTGCCATAGCAGCACCAAGACTGGAATATTCATGCGCCTGGGATGCTTGTCTGAAACTGGCCGAATCGATTTAGAATCATTGGCAGACTGATGGCATGCCACCGATGATCGAAGACGGGAGGAGGAAAATCGGTGGAAACGCTTCGATGTTTGAAAAAAAGAAGAAATTAGAGTTGTAGTAGGGATTCTTTGTTGGATCGGCCGAAGTACACCGCGCACGTTTGTGCTGGCCATGGTTTCCGGTGTCACGCTTGCTCCTTCCCCGTCTGGCTAGTGTTCCGGGTAGGGGACAGCATCGCGTCTAAAAGCTGGGGTTGTCTTAAGAGCCCGGTTCTCTTGTTAATCTGAGGACTTAGATTTTAGCCCAAAATTCCGAGAGTGACGTTGCACATGAAGCGGACTTAGAATATCCATTAAAAACACACACAAACACACATCTACTGGCGGCAAAAAGAAAGAAAATATTAACAAGAATTCTAAATAATGTAGACGATAAACCGCCTTATATGATAAAAGGAAGTATGTCGCAGGCCATAGTGGTGTTTAACTTTATTTACCACCGAGCAAAGTCTCCAGGCAGAGCGGACAACTGCCACCCATCGAATGGTATGCACGCCCCACACGAGTTTGTATGTAGAGCGCCAGATGTCGCCCCACAGCGGAAGCAGTAACGTGATATTTCTTCCTTAGAGAACTCGTTTATTCTAACAGAACAAAATGTTGCTATGCAACGCAAAAAAAAATAATAAATAAATAAAAATACAATTTTATGCCTACTAAATGACATGGATAGACAGGTTTTTTTTTTTTAAATGATAATAGACTGGGGCCGGTATTTATTTCTATCATTAAAAATTCTAGTACTAAAAATGTTTTCTAATATCTGACCGATAAAACTATAGGTAATTTTGCATTTCTAATTTAATACCTGGAACTTGATGGTTTCCAATTTGGGGGGGATTGACTCTGTGAACTGGATCCGATCCATACATCGTACCCGCTGAGAGTTCATCTTTATGCTGTCCACCAGGATTAGTAAGGATTATAACACGTATTTTATACTTATGTCAACATAAAGCTCGCTTACGTCCCCTTTTGACCCCCGTGGGGTGCGCTGGTCGTGGACCAGTCAGTAACGTGTGATAAAATATACCAAAAAAGGAAACCTTCTACGAAGGTGAGTTTTTTTTCCGAATTAATTATTCTATATCTGGTTACTTTTTTAACGTTTATTCTGCAGTGTTAAATGGATTTATCATTTTAAATTATTACGGCAGAATACATACGACTCTTCGGATCTGGTTAACCCTCTGTGGCAGATAACTACCCGTGGAATTTTAAATGTAATGTAGAGGACACGCCAGTATCTCTAGGAACAAACACTAATAATTAATGTCCATAAAAGGTATTAAAAGCGAAATCTACACAAATAAATCATGTGGGCCTAAGGAAATCTAACTTTTATTAACAGCTATTATTATTATTATTATTATTTATTATTATTATTATTATTATTATTATAGCAAAATATCATTTTCGGTTTTAAACTTGGAAAACTAAGATGTTTTACTGTATAACTGCATCAGCGGGTGCAGTCCACGAAAAATAAAAACAACAACAACAACAGATGTTAGATCCACGAAAGAATGATAAAGCCTTTAATGATGACAGAAGAATCCGTTTCCGAATATTTCAGCGTTAAGCAGCAGCAGCAGCAGCAGCAGATTTTAAACAGCCGGAAGTGGCGTCGAAGCCAGGTCAGCTGTCTGTCCAGGCCACGTACTTGAGAACGATTTTGTAACCCGGGAAGATGAGAAGACGTCTCCTCGAATAGAGGCATGGACCCCGGTAGATAGTCTGAAAGAGAAGAAGTACGTACCTGGTGCCATTTATTCTTTTGAAATGAGGATTCCTTATCGCAAACAGCCTTACAGACCGCTACCTCCCCGGTAGTAATTACAGCGGGATGACCTACATGGATTACCTATATCGTATCGCTAACTGGAACCTTAGATTATAACCGGTCATCTTTCTTGTTAAAAGTTTTAAACATGTTCCAAATAATAAATACACTATTAAGAACAATCTGGATTGTGTTTGTCCAATATTAATAACTTATATCCGCGAAATTAAAATATTCAGTTGTAGTTTAGCATCTTTATTTACTAATTCTTTTCCGAGAAGTTACAGCTGATGCTTGCATTAATGAACCTAATAATAACTCTGACAGCGTTCAAATGATTCTCGCATAGTGCGACAGGGACACTTGTCTCACTTCTCAAAATAAACCGTCAGGGGGTTGGGGTGATGGCGCGGATCCAGGATATTTTCTTGGTCTAAATACCTTTCTTTGTGCGAATGAAGACAGGGCTGTTTTTTTTTTGCATATCACAGCAGCTTTTTGTCATTTTACGTACGTTACGTGGACACATCGCTTGCCATTTTCGTTCCTCTGGGACTTCAGGCTTTGTTGTTGTTGTTTTTCAAAAAGATGACGCTCTAAAAGGTGTCTGTGTGCAGACACGTGATTAATTATGCATGACGGGCGAATGATGGTTTATGGTCGATCAGCTCGGCTTTTCGAATCAGCTTCTTCTTCTTAAATGGCGGAGTTTGAGCACAAACAGTAAACCTAGAGAGAAGCACATGCACAAACACAACAAAAAACACGGTTGCGCACCTCGTAGTTCGCCAGAATACTCACCTGCCCAGAGTTATTCTCGACCAGGACAATCCATCTACGGTACGCCTTGTTGGGAGTCGTCATCGCCATCACGATGACGTCACACCGGTGTCGGGGGGACCTGGCGTACCGGATGTTAAAGTAGTTCGTCTGGTCCGGGTTATCGTGCAAGAAGTCCAGCGCGGCTTCGCGAATCGCTCCGAGGACCGAAAGTCCCGGTCTAATGGCGACCAGCTTGGAAGCAGCAGTCAGGGTTTCGTTGTACTGAACGGTCACATTCACCTGAAAAGGAAAATTAAGCTGAAGTCCGCCACCGGGAACAATTTGGGGGGGTGGTGTGTGAAGAAGCTCGGAGTCCGCGGTTTGAAAAGATATATTAGAGTATTTGGGACAACCTGTCCCGGCTAATTAGGGATCTCCCGATCACTGGCAGGAACTCGGTCGTTCTGGACGTTCCGCGTGTATTTTCTGAAGAGGGCTTCTTCCACTCACCTTTCCTTTGTGTGTTTCATAATGGGATAGTCATTCTAAAGGCGCGGTCCATTGTTGCTCCCTGCTTCTAAATCGCGGACAGCGTGTGGCGTCCGGGAGTCTTCCTGCTCGCCTCGTGGTGAAGGGACAGTTGTTTTAACGGTTTATATATCCATCTCTCTGATCAGAGGGACACCTGGCCTGCCTGGACATCCTGATGGCTCTGGGAGAGTGCCATACTTTGGGTAGGGTGTTTATAAATAACAGAATTGTAAAAGAGTGTGATAAATTGCCCTTAAATAGGTCGTCTAGTGTGAACTAGTGTGGGTGTCGTTTTGGTAAGAATTTGTTTACTTTTGAAAACTGGCTTTCTTGTAATAGCTGAACTAAATCGCTATATGCTATCAATCATATATATATAGTGGGTATCTGCTACATGATTTGCGGTATTCTCGCGCTTAGGTTCTACAACTTCAGAGGACGTTGAGTTTTCTATACTTGGCGTAGTCAGACACTACCGTGTGTCACCATATTTGGTGTTCGGGGCGGAGGTCGGAGTTCAGCAGTAAAAAGAAAATAATCTGCGAGGAAAATGTACGGCTGAAATACTCAAACACCCGAAGCATATTAGGATGAATCAGTTCGTGGAGAAGACGAGACCGGAGTAGCTGGGCGTGGCCGTTTTTTTTTTCATTCTGTTTGTGATGCAGTTGACGCTCCCCGGTCGATCCCCATCATCCATCAGTTTTCGGGATCTCGCCTCCTCTCCGCTGTCCTGGGTGATCCTGTCCGCTGTCCTTCCGAAGCGGCCAACACCTTTCTGGAAATGTACAACGAAACCAGGTGAGGCGGAGTCTCAATGACGCCGTTAACGACAGAGAAAACTGCCCCCTCTAACCGGGGTTGACGCAGAAGGAAGACTTTAATTTAACAATTAAAAGACTGATTTTATAAAATGTTAAGAAAACCGAGATGAGAACGCGCCTCACAAACGACTCGCAGGTAGGTAAATGAGGCATCTCTGATTGACGGGACACTATTACTGTCTATAATTACATACATTGATGCACGCACACGAAACACTGGCTAAAACGAACTTCTATTTGTGGATATAAGCATCCCTCCCACAACACCTTGAGCCGCCCTAGAAAGTAGGGCACGTGGTTTACATCATCATACCGCTGTAAAGATGAGACACCCAGATAGAAAGACTTACTTTTCTGGCAAATGTGATACCGAAAGCTCGCAGTAGCAGGGAGATTTTCCTGTTCATCAGGGGAGCTAATTCAAAGCCTTTCAGACCATTTACCGTATCGCCACAGACTTTCCTTTATCTGCAGCTGTTGTGCAGCGAATAATTCGTCTGTTGATGAAGGAAGATGCAATCGTGGAACACCAGCATCCGCTCTCAAAATGCGCACTAATGCCAGCTACTGTACGTTTAACATCACGCAGATGACGGCTGTGCAGCAGCTTTTGCCGGCTGCCTGACGGAAACCATTGATGACGGATGTAAATAATGCCCGTTGCCTTACCCGATTCAAAATGTATGTTACAATGCGCCCTGTATATCAGAGGCGGGGGGGATGTGAAAAGTCTTCGACAAACTTTTACCAATTTCGAATGTCTGGGAAAACGTTGGCGAGGCTTTTGACCTCGAGTTTTGCAGCCATCGATCGAGCTGGGGAAATGGAGACGACGATGTATGTTCAGGTCGCAGTTGACAGGCGAGTAAGATATTTTTCTTTATGAAAGACTAAAGAAGCGCAAGCGGGCGGGGCGAGCAACCTCTTGGTCTGCTCAGCTTTTCAGCTGAATAAACAGCATTAAAGGGACAAATACTAAACACTTCCTTTCGGCTGGAAACGTGATCAGCAACAAAAAAGAAAAACGTAGATAATTGACAGTTGTTTAACTCATCCTCAGGGCTGCATATTTAAAAAAAAAAAAATAACTGTTTCTAGAAGCGGGATTTCGATCGAGTCGAATGGTCGTTCATAGAGACGATCCCAGCCAGATAAAACAGCACATCGATATCTCTTTTCCCCTATCATTCGGACCTCGTTCCCGCTGCCCGGCTCGGTTCTATGGTTCCTCCTCGGCTGACTGAACCAAAATCTCACACACTGCCGGCGTCAAATTTTCTTCGATGTTTGCATCCCTAGCGCCCAGCCATCTCTATTAACAGCCAGAATAGGTCTTGCTTGTCCTGGCTTTTCAGCTAGCGCTTCCTCCAATTCACGTTTAGAATCAGCAAAATTCATCTCTAAGATAATTCCTTTTTTTTTTTTACTTTTCCAGTATTCAAAATTATATTGATCTTCGCTCCATCTCTCCTCTAATCCTATATGGAATAACGTCAAGAACTAATCCCATTTAGATAAATTAATTCTGAATTCAGTTGGAGCGACGTTTTCCACAACTTAATTATCAGCCTGCTAACGCCAATAATTAGGTTTGTAAAACCCACCTTCATCAGGAAACAACATCATCAACAGCAACTGCATAAAACAAAGGCAAAAAAGAATTGAATCCCATCCCAAAACAACATCACTTTTAAACCAATCTGCCGATAACTTGTTCCACCAGACGCACACCGCTCTGTCATATTAATATGGACTGAAATTTACATATTCGGGATGCTATTATGTATATACTGAAAGTGAAGGTAGACAGATAATCGATGTGGATCATCACCATGCTGAAAACAAGTGGATCCTGCGATATTTACGTTGACCCGAAGTCGTTGGACGCACCTTTTCGGCACGGTTTCTTCTCGATCTTCTTTCGCAGCTGAACACATGGATTTTCTCCCACATCTAAAAATGAAGAATTTACTTGCGGAACCCTCGCCAAGGCAAAAATAAACAAACACCTTTTCCATCCTGGATTAGATTACACTGGACAACTAAACGAAACTTTTTATCTGCCACCGAGCAAAATGTGGGTGATCTTAGCTAAATTCTGGGTGCTGATTTCAAATTTGCAGTCATAATTTGGCCGGGATGTTGGGTTTTTGAGATATGCATAAGGAGGAATTTCACCAGTGACGCTATATTTTGACTTATGTTATATGAACTATATAAAGCTTGAACAACAATATTTGGTATTCAAATGTTTAATATTAAACATTTGCCATGATCAGACAACAGAGGCACGAGAAAGACTGATAAAAGCAGTATGGAAGATACGGAACGCATTTAACTTACATAGTAGGTACATTCCCAATGTTCAAAAATGTTTCAGACACTTGTTCTTATTGCTTATGTGAGGTATCAGTCTCCCTCTGGAGGAACCAACAGTAATCACCCATCATGTTGGGATTGAATTTGCCCTGATATCTACTTTGCATCACCTTGATGTCTTGGTAGAACCTTTCACCATGCTCATCACTGACAACCCCTAGATTGGTTGAAGAAAATCAAGATGCGAATGAAAAAAGTGCATCTTTAGAAACATCCTGGCCCCCATTCGCTGATATGCCATTAACATGTTTTCCACATACTCAGCATAGTGCCCAGCTCTATATTTGCCAAGAAAGTTCAGTTCTGTACAACTTAAATAAATGATTTCCATGCTGCAGACTCCAGTCGATTCAGCTTATTTTTTGAACCTGTCATCACGCATGAGTTCTCGAATTTCGGACCCCACAAAAATTCCTTCTTTGAGTTTAGCTTCACTTTTGTCAGCACCAAACTTCTCTCGTAGGTACTTGAAGCCATCACCGTCTTTATCCATGGCTTCGAGAAAGTTTTTCCTAAGGCCGAATTTGATATGGAGCGGCGGAAAATAGACATTCTAGGGGGCTACCAATGGCAAATGTTGCACATTGTACCTGCCAACTATAGGTTCCTGTCGCATAGGCAAGTCTTTTCGATGTAATGGTTGGCACCATCACGGCTGTTCCAAAGACACAAGAAATACATGTGTTTTGTGTAGCATAGCTGCAATCCGAGGAGGAGAGAAATAACTTTGAGATCACCACAAATTTTCCATTTATGTCACTTTCAAAAGCCAACTGCATGAGCTATAGGAACCGAAGGTTTTTGGTTGCCATGATGTAACAGCACAGCTTTAAGGATTAGTTTGCTACAGTCTATGAATAACCTCCATTGATCAGTCACACGCCATAACTGAAAAACGTGAAGTCCTAGAGCAAAACGGTTTTCAGATTTGAAATCACTGTGCGAAATACCACAAAGTGAGCGTGATAGTGTCCCCGTGGCACAATCGTTGTGGTCCAGTGTTATCGTAGAAAAGGATTTGTCCACATTTACTTAGTCCCAGATAATTGTCCCATAACTGGCAGACTTTGGATTGGAAGACACCACCATTCAGATTGACCCCGTGTCGCCTCGTAGGCCGTTTGGGGTGAGGCCGACGTCAGCAGCAGGTTGCCGTGAATCTGCGGCCAATATTATCGCAAAATCCGAAGGGGCAAATGAAGCTGCTGCAGGAAGAGGCGAGCTGGCGTCTTTCAGGCGACACCGTAACGTTGCATTACTCGCCATGGGTAGCCCATGCAAAAGAAGTGATCCGAAAAAAAAACGATCCAACGCCATCTTCACCGACTTGGCTACAGAGGGCGCGTAGCACGTGACAGACGTCTTCCGTGCAAAAGTTAGAAAAAAGAATAACAAACATCTCGGAAGGTCTTGCAGAACTCGCCCAGGCGGATGGCGTGTACTCAGAAACTCGCGTCCTGGGGGGGGGGGTCGGACCGGGGTCCAACAGGACCTTCAGCCCTCTTTTACGCTAGATGCTGGAATGTCGCGGAAAACAGCTAAAATCCGGCAACATTGTGAAAAAGCCAAACTGATGTTTGTTGGCTGCCTTAATTGTGCCTGCTGATATCTTAAAAACGCGTCACACGTTACCACAGAGACCCCGTATTATCTTTTCGCACATTTCTCGTGTGATTACGAAACGGGAGAGAAACCAACACATTCGCCTTCTTCCCTGAAACTCCAGAACCCTGCATCTGCGGAGGCGTTTGGAACAGCAGCCGGGAGAAAACAGGTCAATTTAATGAAGTGAAAGGAAACCTTTCTTCAGAAACGGGGAACCTGGACCGAGGTGGTCCAACCAAATACCAATACGACGACTCTCACTCCATTGCTCGGCTTTATCTAACATTTTCTGCCACGAACTAACGTTGTAATGGCGCCAAGCAACCAAGTTTTTACGCCAAGGCCGTGTATTTTAAGGGGAAAACAACGCCGTTGATTAAAATATCAAATACGACGACTCCCTAATCCGCTTTACTCCGGAAAAAAGGGGCTGCTCGTCATCAAGGCTAAAGAGCTTTCCGGGAATCGTCGCAAGCCTCGGCTGTAACATCCGGTGTCCTGGGCCAAGCTAAAGACGCCCTAGGGAGGCTCGCACACCGACCGGGCAAAAGGTGTTATTAATAATCTCGGCTGAATGTGGCTCCATCTCGCGGCGGTTTGAGATTTAAGTTTGCTTACTTCCGTCGTTGCCTGTGAGGCAGCTCCGACCCGCACCAGGCCAGAAGTGAAGTCATTCGACGCATGCCCGTCGGCGCGCAGCGTTAAGGGAAAGCGCCATCTTTGAGCGGCTTAAGAAATCAAGTAAACGTAACTGCCGGGGAATTCGTCGTCACGAGCCATTGGCGCCTCCATCGAAAGCGTCAATGCAGTTAAGCACGAAATAAGGGCCTTTCGATCATGGCGTGGAACACGTGCGGTCGACAAGGAATCGTTAGGGGGTTCGAGACGGTCGGAGGAATCTCATGCGTTTCCGGACCTCGAATCGGGGTTCGGCAGTCACCTGTCACTCAACATCACGACTACATCCGTATTGAATTAGCTGCGTTATGAACCAACATCGATTGAAAAATGTCCGTGGTGCGTTTCTGATGAGTTCTTCAGCGAACTCGCACTAATTCCTCCTATTGCGTCCTGACTGGAGGAGTTTGTTTTTTCATAAAGGAATTACTTAGTTCCTAGTTGCTTTGGTGCGGATCCTGACAGTTTTGTCTAAAACTGTCATCAGCCAAGAGAAAACAGAAGCGAGTGTATTGCAAGTTCACCAACATCATCAGCAGCATTCACGGCCCAAGTCCTAAGAAGCAGTCGCCAGGGCCATTTTTCTTTCTTTTTTTATAAAATAAAATCGAGAAACGGCAAACAGTATGATGACGGAAAGTAAAGAACAGTTTTCTTTCCTCTTAAAAAAATTAGCATCAGATCTTAACCCTATCCCCACCAACTCAGCTTTAACACCTTGAAAACGAAACCTATGTTGCTTTTCAGAAGGAAAAAAAAACGATATTACCACTTCTTGCAGATTCCAACTTACCTTCTGTTTCCACCTGACGCTAAAGACCCCGGCTGTGCACAAACATCCCCTCTGGTAGAAACTAAAGCTGATTTTGATAATAAAAAAAAACGTTTGTTTTTTGTTGTTGTTACAAATTTAATTTCAGAAACCGAGTTTAAATTTATTATGATAAACTCTGATATTTAGACGACTTTTTTTTCCATTTGAGCAGTTTATCATATTAAAGGTGGGCTTTGTCGATGCCAGGTATGATGTCTGTAAGTTTGACCATTCCGCTTTGTAAGTACGTATAAGGAAAGACTGGGAATGGCGTAGAACGTGAAGACCGGGATTGGTTATAGAGTTCTTCGATTCTGGAGCCATGATTGAGAACGGTTTGTGTTGCGGGTGGGTGGTAGAAACACCCAGAAATAACCATTAAAGAAGATAATTCTAGTGTCTGGCATTTAGCGAAACAGATGTAAAACCGATAAAATTACGATTAATTATTGTTAGCGATAGACTTTTTTTTGTTTAAAAGAAAAAATTATTTATTATTTTGGAAAGGAAAGTGAAAAAAAAAAAAAAACTAATGAAAAATTTGGACCGTCAGACTGATATTTGGTTAGTAGGGATGGACGTTTGTAGCAAACATCTAATTCGGATTCTAGCTTTGCGTCAGTGACAAACTGTGGCCGCTCAAGTGTTTTACAGAGTCCGATTTTCGATTCCAATAAAAAATATATATATACACCAAAAGTTTCTAAGTAAAAGAATCAAGATTATAATATATTGGTCCTTTTTCGATTACTGCTCATACAATGAGACTTAATTTTGTGGGTAATTTTTCTTCATCTTTAGTGGCCCCCGCAACGTTTCAGAGCAATACACTCCTCCCAAATCATCAGAAACTGTAGGAGTTATGACTATCACTTGGCTTGATTGGTCGGACCACAGGCACCAGGGTGCAGTGTCTCGCTCACCACGTGCTATTCCAGGACCTATCCTTACCGCACCCGTTCGTGGATAACTACAACGTACAGCAGAGTGTTTAACCAGACTGTAAAGCTGGCGTACCCATATTCTGAGATACGGGCGAATGAGTAAAATGTCGCTAATCCAAACAAGCGCACAGCCCGTCACACTCTCGCGGGCCGATATTACTCGCACGTTCTCGAATAACGACGACTATCCAACACTTACCAAAATGGAGGTGCTTCCACTCTCAGACAAGGAAGGGTGTGGCCTGGCGATTTTGTGCTTCATGCATTCCAAGCCTTGCTGGTAGCACAAAAGGTAAATGACAGCCAGTAGTTGCTTACCGTACGACATTGTAAGAACTGCTGTACCGGCACCAGTCGAGTCCGTATATATACTAAACTGACATCCACGCTAATTGGTCATTTCCCACGCTCATTGCCATGGCAACGAGAATTTTAAAAATTGCCGCCGCGCTTTAATAGAATATCCAAGTAACTAAATGTCCGCTCACCCAATTATTTTTCTCTCTAAATACTAAGAACAAACCCCCATCAACTAAAACTATTATTTTTTCTACTTTTGGCAATATGCTGTGAGTTCGTGTAGGGTGTCTCTAAAGAACAGGACACGTGCGTTCACGGAGAGCGGCCCGCCCCCTGCCGGAGACGCAAAGAGTGCTGCTGAAAACAGCAGATGATCAAAGGTGCTGCCGCCTCCGAGCAGCCATTCCTCCAGGGAAGAGCTCTTTTCTCGAGGACGACTATCAATTTAGAAGGCAACAATTAGTTTTGAGCGGATAATAATATTGCCTATAAGTATTATAATTACTCCTAAGAGTTTTAAAAAAGAAAGACATATGTTTAATGCCTGCTAAACGCAAATTCATTCTTTTGTAAATTCTTTACTTCTTTAAGGATCAAATGCAAGTTATTTTTGCTACACAATGTAGTGCATTTAAAGTAACACTGAAATCTAACAATAAGCAGACTTAATTTACAGCACAACTTTAAAAGTTTCGAACAACCCGTGCAGGAGGTAATTAATCTTAAGAAATTTCCAGTAAATGTATTAAAAAAATTGAACCATGTTTAGGTGACGCCAGAACTTTGCTGTTAAGAAGATTACAAAGAACTCTATGTGATTCATAGTTGTGCATAGTGTTGGGTATCTTTTGGTTGTTGAACGTCATAGCTGTGCACGAACTGTGCTCGCGTAACTCTACGTGAATACTTTTTCTAATTTCACTTCAAAGCTAAAGCTAAACAAGATGATGGTTTACGAAGTCTTAACATCAAACTACTACAGAAAGTCAGGGATTAACTCGGGAATTTTTTACCATCCGATTAGCCCAGGTTTCAAAAATGCGTCGGTGTTGCATTCTTTTACGGGTGAGAAAGTGAGAGACTCGCAGTCAGAGGTTTTGGTGGCTGAACCAGCGTCGGCTCCATCCATTTATTGGAAAATTAACTACTCGTGCAGATCTATTTTTGTGCGAGTGCGAGTGAGTGTGCATGCGGTGCATCTGAGTGTTTGTGTGTGTAAGTGTATGCGTGAGTGTGAGTTATGCGTGAATGCGTCTCAGTGTGTGAGTGTATGCGTGAGTGTGAGCTATGCGTGAATGCGTCTGAGTGTGAGTGTATGCGTGAGTGTGAGCTATGCGTGAATGCGTCTCAGTGTGTGTGTGAGTGTATGCGTGAGTGTGAGCTATGCGTGAATGCGTCTGAGTGTGAGTGTATGCGTGAGTGTGAGCTATGCGTGAATGCGCCTGAGTGTGAGTGTATGCGTGAGTGTGAGCTATGCGTGAATGCGCCTGAGTGTGTGTGTGTGTGTGTGTGTGTGTGTGTGTGAGAGTGTGAGTGACTGTGACTGTGCGTACGCGTTGGGCGTTATGTATGAGGACAACAATGCTGTTTTATATAAGTGAAAACAGACCACATAAAAAAAAAGCAAACACAAACATAACAAAACAAAATGGTCAATAAAAATGGCTGAAATTAATCTTCTAGAGGAAAACCTGAGAGGCTGGCAAAATACTTATATAACGATACATAAGTTGGCTACATAAATATGAAATTGCTTCATGCACAATAGAAGGGAGCTGTTTCAATGATTTATAAAAAACACTATTATTACCATGCTGCGTTTTGAGTAGTGCATTTAGATAGTTACTCTATGATGGAGGAGTCGCAACTCTTTTTTTTTAAAAATATTTTCTTGCGACTCGTCGAGCCATAGCTGGTGGAAACTGTTTCTATATTCCTACACTTGCAGAATTCCATAAACCCATGTATAATCTTGCAAGACATTGGCTTTTCGTCCATAATTAAAATTTACTTAAAATCTCGGCACATTTCGGTATTATAAAACGTTTTCAGTAATAAAACTGTTAATGAATGTAATAACGCACTGGAAAACCTATCGATAGAAAGTCGGGTTGACGTGGTTCTTGCATAAGCCAAGATGTCTTGCTGCCTTTTTGTAATCGCTAACTAATTCACCACCGGCACTGTCGCTTCTTTTAGCTTTATGGTGGATTCCTTAATGACTGGCTTATTTGCTCAACCACCTGTAAAATTAACTATAAAATTTCTTTAAAATGATTTCCAATTTCTCGTGTTTAAAAATAAATAAATGACTCAAATACCCAACAGCCAGGGAAATTTCTAAAGTTAAAATTACGGCTTTCGGATATAATCGGAGATACATTTGACTGCTTTGATGTTTGCTTATTAATTCCAGCTTAGTTCACAGAGATCGTCACCTTCTACGCTGTCTGGGTCCGCACGAATCGAACCTCGTCGGGTAGAGTTATAATTTCCACTTTCTCTAATTAATAGCAATTTACTAGATGAAATAAAATATAAGTCAAAATCGCGTCCGAGTGGGCGTCAAATAGAAGCGACAAGTATGATCACTGTGAGGAAATAACATTATCTGCCTGCAAAGAAGCGGTTTTGCGAACTACGAACCTGTATATGTACACAAAACAGTTTGTGGTAAAATACTCAAGATAATTCAGAGAACTTTTCTGCGTGGTAGACGGTGTAAACTTTTCCCAAGATTCTCGTCTCAACCCACGCGTTTCCTGCTTCCGGTTGTTGTTATAATTCTGGTTTTATATAAAATTACAAATATATTACAGTAGACTGCCATAATAATTTGACCGCCAGTTGTTGTTAAACTTTGTCAATTTGTTGCGGAAAACTCCAGAGAGAAATCCATCAGTTGGTGCTTGATGAACCTTACCTTTCTCAGAGCTGAGGGTCTCTCCTCTATTTGGCGCTGCTCTTAGCTGACGATTCTAGATGCTCGATCGGATTCATATCAGGACTTTGGGGTGCAAAGAAAAAGAATTTTTTTCGATTCGTATTCCACACCGGTCATCACTCGTGGGTATGGAGCGTAGCGGAAGTCACTTTTTCTGAAGAACGTGGACATCGAATCTCGGCATTCCTCGTTGTTACAATGGCGAGAGACGTGTGTTTAGCGAGCGAATATTTACAGTGAGCGCTGACGCGACGAGTATTGACAGCTGTTGAAGGCCTCCGGTTCGTCTTCGTCTGCGGCAGTGGCTTTGCGATAATACTGGCCGTAGATCCACGAGAGACGCCACGAAATTTGGCAGTTTTCCATTGTCTCCGGCTTCACTCTGAACAGCCCACCTGAAATATGGAAGTTTAGCTCAGACGCACTCATTTGTGATGCAGGCTTTCTGTATACTTGATGCATCAAGGATGAGTACTTATTAGCTTAAGTGTTAATTACAGCTTTAATTTTGCCACAGCGACTGACTTTGTTTCCCACCTACATTTCCAGACAAATTTTATACACTTGCCAGAAAATAAATTTCAGAATTTATACTACCAATACTTACGTTTTCATTTATACCGCAACCATTTTACTCTTTGTGCTCTAGGGAACTGCAAGGGAAACGATAACTAAGGATGGCGTGATGACGAGACGACATACTTGAGATTTAGTATGGGTTCTGATAAGGGAGCCCATCCCTTTAAAAATTTTAAAAGGATATTTAACTTTTAATATAAATGAAAGACTTCGATTAGGAGTTTGTTTTTGGTGTACCCCGGGGATCACCGTTACAACTCGGTCCTTTAAAATGGTTTTCAATAATTAATGTCCTCAAAACATTACAAAATATACAGGTTATCTGGCCACCATATCCTCCTACTAACTATGGAAGTAGAAATTTCACCAACATATAGTTAAACTGTCATACGACGCATGCGCCGCGAACCGCTCCCCGAGGTCAATGGCTGGTCACTGCGAGAAAACATTTTGGTGCTATTTTTATTTATTGGCCGTCAAGATTAGCTTACTATCTATGGTCGTAAAGTTAAGCTTTATTTCCAGTTTACTCATATTGTATATCTCAAGGATCATTAAAGCTTCTCAAATCTAAAACTAAACTTCCATATTTAGCATTAAAGTGCAGCCAAAGTCATTAACTTTTAAATGCATACACTTAACTTTATCATTGGACTTATGCGATATTGTTGTCTAAACGTCGATAGAATTAGCAGTTCGTGTGTTAATCTAAGCTAATACACCACCACGTATACGTCTTTTTAAAAGATAATCTTACAGGTAAACATCAAAGAATTTAATTAGTGTTGATGTACGTAGTTACAAAGAGGTTCCCTCTGATTGATTCCGTACGCGTCGACATCGGCATCGCGCGGGTTTGAGAGATGGAGAGATGGAGAGAGAGAGAGAGATGATGATGATGATGATGATGTCAGTACAGAGAGAGGGGGAGAGAGAGAGAGAGAGAGAGAGAGAGAGAGAGAGAGAGAGAGAGAGAGAGAGAGATGAGATGAGATGATGAGGATGATGATGATGATGATGATGATGTCAGTACAGAGAGAGGGGGAAGAGAGAGAGAGAGAGAGAGAGAGAGAAGAGAGAGAGATGATGATGATGATGCTGATGATGATGATGATGTCAGTACAGAGAGAGGGGAAGAGAGAGAGAGAGAGAAGAGAGAGAGAGAGAGAGAGAGAGAGAGAGAGAGAGAGAGAGAGATGATGATGATGATGATGATGATGTCAGTACAGAGAGAGAGAGAGAGAGAGAGGGAGAGAGAGAGAGAGAGAGAGAGAGAGAGAGAGAGAGAGTTCCTGCTTAATTTAATATACTTTGGAAATCGGCACCGATGTCTTGACTGAGATGATGACGCCTTTCTAAATAGTCCAAATAACCTAAAGCTAAGTATGGCTGCTGTCTCATTCTGGGCTTGAATGTCATGTACAATGAATATATGAATGGTTTTTGTCACTTAAAATAGATTTACAAACCTCGCATCGGCTGATCTGTCTAGAGATAGTAATTCAGTATGGTTTTCTGGGACCAGTTTACACGAGATAATTAAATTTAAAAAAGGAAACTGTAATTCTTCAACTCGATTTCGCTCTCACATCCACTGGGAAAGCATGCACACAGAACTCGCAGTAACGCGGTTCTGGGTGTATCTAGACAGCTGTCTTTCACTTTCGAGAGATCGTCACATGCCGGAGATTGGTGATCTGGTTTTCGATTTTGACCCTTTTTCTAGCACCCGTTTTTGTCGTAATCTGAAGAATTCTCACAGCCGTCATCTGATTAGTACCTTTTGGAGTTTCGACAGCTGCACTAACAGTTGGATTCTGTCTCTCAGTGTAACGTCGACCGAGGTTCCTTTACTCTCCAAAAGAAAATAGCATACGCATATCACCTGAATTAGAACGGAATTACAGGGAGACTCGCTGACATTTTGGAGGGTATTGTATTTTTTTTTTCTTTTGTCAACAAACAGCGATCTCTTCGCCATTAGCTGCCGAAGCCAGGTCGCCTGACTCCCTGTCTACCACTCTCTCGTGCCAACATCACTCATAAACCTCGTTTATGCCGATCGTTCCAAATTTAAAAAAAAACTCTAAAAATGGACAGTTTCCTCAAATTTGTAGGAGATTGTTGTTTTTAGTGATGACGCATTATTATTATTATTAATATTTACTTACGAGGTGTACGTATGAAAGGAATTAGATTCGTTATTAATCGAAGAAATGGTTTGGCGTGGACGCTGCGGTTTAAGCGGCCGGGGGGGGGAGGTAATAGCAGACGACCCCACTCACTATGTTAGTCATCGTGGTTAGTCCGAGCTCAGTCCGCCAGCAGACGGCGCCACTTTCGCCTTCATTTTTGTTTGCTTTTTTCCCCATCTTCGATGGATTTCTTTCGATTATTGAAGTTCAAATCACTTAGTAATCGAGAGTTTTTGTGATATTTGAATAGAAATCAGTTGTAGATAAAGTTAAGTGGTCTGTAATTATTTTACTCCCACTTGGGGTCATTTCTGATGCCAGTCGGTCCCGCAGTTACGGCGGTCGTGTAGAAAGCGGAGGAGATGATGTTTCTGGATCCTTCGATCAGAGAGATGTCCTAAGGTTGTTTCTTCTTCCGCACCAGGGAGCTCCTGACGGGGTTCTAACCGTCTCCGAACGGCCTCGTCGCGTGCAAACCTGAACAAAAGGGAACGTAAATAAGGAACTTCAGGCGAGGACACAACAACAAACGAACCAAAAGCAACCACGGCGATAGGCAGAATCCCGGTTGTACACCCGCCGACGTTGGTAAGGAAGAGAGAGGCAACTGATGGAAAAACGAGAGGAATCGGGCCAGACAAGAAAACAAAGGAGATTCTTAACCAAAATAAAAATATTGTTCATCATGAAACGAAATTACAACACGTGGTTCTGTAATAAGATAAACCGTTTCATTATTCCTTATTTATCTCTATTCGCAGTTCATTGACCTTTGATGATTTCCAGTCGTTAAAAATACAAATATTCTGTTAATATCGCTTCCCCCCCCACAAACCAAAGGTAACTTTGTCTTCGATTGGTTCATCGCGCATAATTCCTTTAAGAGGACATAAAGAACGGCAAATTAAACTGCTTTATATTCGTTCATCTATTTTGTAGCCATTGTTTTAAAATACTCTCAAAACTGTGCCGTTAGAGTAATCTCTATGGCATCTCTGTTAATTAAAGGTATCCTGACAACGGAAGCAACCGTCAGGGATCCACTGTTCATTGTTGGCTTAATTTCAATTTTAAGAAAGATTTGTTTAAAAAAAATTATTTGTTTTTTGCTGAGTAAAAGAAGTTCTTTTCGTTCTCTCTGGTACAGTTATTATACCACGTGATTCCGATCGTCGGGCGTCTTCGCTGCTGATGACTGACGTCTTGGAGAGTAAATGAACAACGTGAGCAATGCGAAGTTCTGCCGAGTCGGGCAGATTCTGGCTTAGACCCAAATTGAATTTAATGCACCAGAAAATAAATAAATAAATTGTTGTGCAAGGACGAGGGACCATTAAGTATAACGGTAGTTGTTTGATCTATTTTAAAAATTGGCAGAAAAGTTCCGGAAAAAGATTTTCAAAAAAACCACTCAACGTCTACCGTCTTTCCTTATTATCCGGAATGGTAAATGGTACGCCAGGAGAGTAGTATCGTAATCTAACTTTGCGAGGTTCTTTAAAGAATTTTATTAATATCGCTGAAAACATCCATAGGCTAAATTATACAACAGAAGGCCTCTATAAAGTCCTGGAATAACTTAACAGCAGTCCAATAAACCTGGGAACATTTCCCAAGCCATCCGTGATTTCTGCAAGCACTTGGGGTCTGTCTGTCTGTCTGTCTGATACCGCGCAACAAGTGACCGTCCAGATCTCTGCTGTTCCTTTAAACTCGAAGTCAGAGCATGGACCAATCCCCGGGTAGTTTTGTGGATGACGGTTAGACGATAAAAGTTTGTTTTGCTTTTAAAAGAAAAAAAAAACAAACTTCTACATTCAAAATAAAATTAGATAAATCTTTTATTAGCCCACTGAAATGTCTTTCCTCGTGTTTCCCTGTGAGGACCCGGTAGGCGATAGGTAGGCGGCACTCCACTGTATGCATCTCTTCGCGTCAGGTTTTTCTTCTGTTTTCTTTTTTTTTTATTGTACAATAGGAGCAGAGTTTATTATAATAACCTCGATTCTTCAGCTGTTGATAAATGCTATTGAAAGGCGTTCGATGTTCGATCCGCGCCTTAGCTCATTCTCGTGCGGGTGCACTGAGAGAGAAGCTGACTATCTGGTAACGATGATGGCACGGAGCTGGATGGCGGTGGGGAGAGAGAGGGAGAGAGAGAGAGAGATGATGATGATGATGATGAGAGAGAGTGAGAGAGAGAGAGAGAGAGAGAGATGATGATGAGAGAGAGAGTGAGAAAGAGATGGAGAGATGGAGAGAGAGAGATGATGATGATGATGATGAGAGAGAGTGAGAGAGAGAGAGATGATGAGAGAGAGAGAGAGAGGGGGGGACAAACAGCTTATTTTCAGAGACGCGATGTAGACGTGACGGTTCTAGTTCTATCAGAGAGAGAGAGAGATGGGGGGCATGAAAAGGGTGGGGGTGGGAGGATGGATTATCGCCACGAGAGATGACGTCAGCAAAACGTAGAAAGAAAGAGATATACAGCCATTGCCCGCCGCCTACCTAAAAGCTCTTCGTCCTCCACCGGATGCAGAAACAGGACGGTGAGCAGGAAAATCAGCGGAAGTCAATCGTTTGCGCCAAACTGAAACAGCGGACCTCAGCGGAGGCTTCGATCTTACGCTTTGTTCCGCCTCGCGCGCTCGCTCGGCCCAGGTAGAGAGAAGCGGAGGAGGACAAAGCCATCAGGACACCCGTTCGCCTCCTGGACGACTTTGACCGCTCGAAGTTCGATGAAATCGTGAGATTTTCCCCCCCAAAGGTAAACACGTTTCTATTATAATACATGTGCTGACTCTTTCTGTTGGCGCGTATTAATTCTTCGAGCGATTTTCAGAACGGTCGCTCCTACCCCAAGAGCCATGGAAAACGGCCAAGATGACAGGGCTGGTATATTTCGTTATTTTAATGAGAGAACGAAGTCTTAACTTTAGATTTCTGCTTTGTCGTGAGTTTTGGAGAAAAAATTCCTTTCAGG
>JACATO010002736.1:0-2500 GCA_018389105.1 Nautilus pompilius
TATGCTTTTTTCGTCTTTAATGGGAGACATAAAATGGAAAAGGACTATATTTAAACGGCATTTAATGCCATGTAAACATGGTCTTTTGGTTCTTTGGGTCACTCATTAAAAATAAACTTTTGTCCGAAGTTTGGTTGTATCAGCAATAAGTAAATGAGAGGTGAAAAAGTTAATTAATGAACGTAACTGATCTCAAAAGAACGTTGGGTCCGTCGCAACGGTGATTTGCAGCAACGAGAGCAGCGTATTGGAGACATCGTTGCACTTTATGATTACTGATGTTTTCACAGATCTTGGCATCGCTCCGCTAAAGTTCTGACATCTACTCTCAAAGACGAGTTAGTGACTAGTTGTTTTTAATCCTCCATACACTTAATGTGGTACCTTCAGTTAAAACTTTATTGTTTTGCGTGGATGCTGTATTTTCTTTGAGTTTATATAATTACTGATGCAATAAGCGAAACACCTCCGTGAACAAATATCCTGGAAGCAAGACCCGACTGGATAAAAGCTCAGTTCCATACTTCAGCAAACATTTTTCTTATTAATTACTAACTGACGACACCATGAAGAAAAACTTTTTTAAAAAACGTTTTGTACTAATTCACTTACATCATTAATGTCAAGGGAGCTTCAGTGCATTTTAATTTTTAGTAATTTTCTCAAACAACGAAGAGCGGCACCGCATCTTTCCTTTAGAGAATACTACAGGCAGCCACATGCGACGTCACGGTTGTGCAGCACTGTACAATGTTCGTTTTGTGAGATGATGTGCTCTATGACGTTTGCTTCTCTTGCTGATTTTTTCTACCCTCAATTCAGAAGAGTTAATTATTTGTTTATAGATATATAGATTTGATAAGTTGTTGCTGGCAATTCTAGGATTGAGACTGCATCAAAAATATCAGTGGAATACGTAAAATTTAAATTGTAAAATCAGAATACTTTCAAACGACCTACGGGATACCGTTACTGCACAAGTGTCGTTTCGATTGTCTCCCATCAACAATTGCCTACTTTATTCGCCTGCGGACGGACGATTTTTCGATTTCAAAAATTGCCGATCATGTCGCTAGAAATTATCCTCGACGGCAGGTTTCCACAACTATAGCAACAGAAAATTCCCACAGGAACCTTTCATTGTCCACGCGGTCAGGAGCAAGAAAAGCGAGAAGTAACCATACTAGGAATGTATGCCAAACCAAGCCGGTCTCAGACGGAATTATAGTCCAGGCAATTAACCACCGGACTATCGCGCAGCCCTCATCCCTTTACAAATTATCCGATTTGTCGGTTTTACAGAAGCTTTTAGGGGTAGCGAGAGAAACGCTCTTCTGGCTGCAATTTGAAGTGACCTCGCTGCAGCGTACCGGAAGCTACGCATTGACGTCATTTCTGATTGGCAACCATTAGTAGAGTTACATCCGTGAATTGCTTATGTTACTAAAGTCGACTAATGAACCGCATCTTTTATTTATTGCATTATTTACAAACCAACCTCATCGCAATGCTGCGCCACGAATCGTCAAAGACACGTTTGTCCACGTCTTCAGCGGACGATTTCCAAGCTCTGAAGTCACGAGCGCTGCAACATTAATTTCTGCCCTCTAGTGGCGAAAAATCAAAACATTCTGTGCGTGCGATGTCCAACGTTTGGCCATCTACTGAAGGAAATAACCAAGTAAAACAGTCTCGCCGCCTTTTCTGCTGAAAGAATCTGATTTCTCCTGTTGAAACTGAAAATAAATCTATTTTTCAAGGCGCATATGTATTGTACGTTAGGTTGATATTTTTTCAGAATTTCTGATGACAGAAGTCGGTTCACAGTAGTTTTCATCTCCGTGTTAACCGGCCGCCAGCATCTCAGGCCATCTCTGGTGATTCAGCTATGGGTATACAATTTGCTGTGGGCGGGGTTCTGTAATATCGACTTTCGCGATAATGTTTAACGATATTTTATTGCAAAAATTGAATTAAAAAAAAAAAAAAAACAGTTTTTTTTTTGGAAGAAAACAGTGATTTCCTTAACACGGCCCGGAATCAAATCGGTTACTTAGCACCGACGTGTATTATTCATTATCAGCGGTGCCGCTTGTTGATGACAGACGCCATCAATCTTCCGTGTCCGCCCCCCCTTATTTGTCTGGGAGGCTTCATCAATAAAGTTATTGTTAGCCCGACACAGCTTGGCGCCCGGCCAGCCCATTAAAAATGAAACTGCACACGTTTCAATGATAAGCTTATGAAATTTTCATAAATTCCCGACTCTGCAGCCTGGAAATACTTCGTCAATTATACACCGGTCAGGAAACATTGTACACGGGCAAACAGAACAGGTCGGAGCCGTTTTATCTGAACTCTCTCGGATTCTGTTCCGGATGAAGAGCGACGGATACACGAAGCGACGTTTGTTTTCCGCCTCGCGGAAACCATCACCGGTAATCAAGTCCCCCGCTGTCCGATGGAAATACCAGCGGGTCGCCGGGGGATCTGCTACAAC